>MU401747.1:1137-40312 GCA_022579005.1 Poronia punctata
ACTTAAATTAACTATAACTTAAATTAACTATAACTTAAATTAACTATAACTTAAATTAACTATAACTTAAATTAACTATAACTTAAATTAACTATAACTTAAATTAACTATAACTTAAATTAACTATAACTTAAATTAACTATAACTTAAATTAACTATAACTTAAATTAACTATAACTTAAATTAATTATAATTATTAGCTTTTAAATAACCTAAATTAACTATAATATAAATTAACTATAACTATTACCTTTTAAATTTACCTAGCAAAGCTATAGCCTTTAAAAACAACTTATTATAATTATAACCTTTTAAAATAACCTACTATAAATATAACTTTATAAATTTACCTATTAAGGCTATAAGCTTAAACTTTACCTATTAAAGCTATAACCTTAATCTTTTAAATTTACTTATTATAAATATAACCTTTAAAAAGAGAGTTGTTAAAAGAGCACCTATAAAATTGTTAAAAGGGCACCTAAATCCACTTCTAGCTAGTTAAACGGCCTAAAAGTGACTAAAAGCGACCCGCCTTGTGCTAACCTCCTTGTTGCACATAGCTATATAAAACTTACTTTGCAAAAAAAAACAAAAAAGGCTATATAATAAAAAAGAAAAAATAGAAAAAAACACTGTTTATATTAAACAGCGTTGCTCTATATACTAAGCCTTTTAAGTGTATAAGGTAGTATATTTGCGCTATAGATAATAAGACTCTAAGCAGGTAACTTTATATATAGTGCAGTAGGATTATAAATGCCCCCTTAACAACTTTATAGGTGCCCCTTTAACAATTCTCTTTAAAAATAGCTTGCTATAGCTATAACTTTTAAGATTTACTTATTATAGCTATAACTTTTTAAAATAAGCTATAGTACTTATAGCTATAACTATAAAAGGTTATTTTAAATACTATAACCAAAAAAGGTAAATAAAAAGCTTAGCTTAAGTAATTTTTAAAGCTAAAAGCTAAAAAAGGTAACTAAAGGTTATAGCTAAAAGCTAAAAGTATTAAATTAGGTTATTTTTAAAGCTAAAAGCTAAAAGGATAGCTAAAAAGATTATAGCTAAAAAAGGTAAATAAAAAAGCTAGCTTAAGTGATTTTTAAAGTTAAAAGTTAAGAGGTTTAAATTTAAAGCTATAGTTATAAGCTAAAAAAGTAAAATTTAAAGCTATAACTAAAAATGTTAAAATTTAAGGCTAAAAACTAAAAGGCCTAGGTTAAGTTATTTTTAAAGCTAAAAGCTAAAAATGGAACTATAAAGGTTATAGCTAAAAGAAGATTAAGTTAAGTAGTTTTTAAAGCTATAACTAAAAAGAGTAGTTAAAAAGGTAATAACTAAAAGTTTTAAAATTAAAAGCTATAGCTATAAAAAATAACTAAAAAGGTAAAAGCTAAAAAAGGTTAAGTTAAATAGTTTTTAAAGCTATAACTAAAAAGGTTTTAAATTTAAAGCTATAGTTAAAAAAGTAACTAAAATAATTCTAGCTATAAAAAGTAAAATTTAAAGATATAACTAAAAAAAGTAAATAAAAAAGCTAGGTTAGATAATTTTCAAAATTAAAAGCTAAAAAGTTAAAATTTAAAGCTATAGCTATAAAGGTTAAATTTTAAAGTTAAAAGTTAAAAGTATTAAGTTAAGTAACTTTTAAAACTAAAAGCTAAAAGGTTAAAATTTAAAGCTATAGCTATAAAATATAACTAAAAAAGTTATAGCTATAATAATTAAATTTTAAAGTTATAACTAAAAAGGGTAATTAAAGAAATAATAGCTATAAACAGTAACTAAAAAGGTTATAACTATAATATAACGTATTATAAAAAGACCTAAAAAATAGGGTTTTATAGCCCGTAGATTAAATAGCTAGATTAAATAAAAACTAGCGCACTAAGGTTTATTAGTTAATAGTAACTAATTAACTTAACCTTGCTAAATTCTTTTTTTTTTATATTATTAATTTATAAAATTTACTATACTACCTTATAGTTTTCTTTACTAAATAGTGTAGTAAGTTAATTAATTAATATAACCTATTTAGTTATATTTTACTTTTCTTTATAGCAGCAGCTAAGTATAAACTAAGTATATTGTTTTTTAAAACTTTAGCACTTATTTTACACTTTTTTAAAGCCTAAATTTTAACTAAAGTAGTATATAAAGCTGGTTTTTAAAACTTTAAGCATTATTACTAAGTTAAAACCTAGTTAAAGTTATTTTTTTAAATCTTTTTAATTAACAAGTTAACTTTATTGCATTTTTTTGCTATGTTTTTTTACTTTAATTAAAAAGATTTTGCAAATAAGTTAAGTTACCTTTTAAATAGCTATGCTATTTATAGCACTACTATATTTAGGTTATAAATAAAAGTATTTATTTATAATGTTAACGTTTATAATTACCTTTATTAAAGCTTAATTTTTTTAAACGCTTAACTATACCTTTTATATTATATAAAGCTTGTTTTTTTAAACTTGTCTTTACTATAAAAGTATTATATAAAATACTTATGTTTTAAATTTATATTAAATACTTTTTAGTTTGCATCTTTTTTATTTTTATTTACATTTTTCTTTAAAAAAAATCTTTTTAGTTAATTAAAAAAGTTAATTTAGTTAAACTTATATAATAAGTAAAAAGGATAAAAGTGCTAATAGTAGTTTTACTATATTAAAGTATTTTAGTAATAGTGAAAAATTAGGCTTTAAGTTTTAAACTTAATATAAAGTTAATACTTTAATACTACTAAATTTGCTATATAAGCTTTTATAAGATTTTTTACTTTACAACTATTTGCTTTATAATTTTAATTAATTAGGATTATATGTAATAAGCGCTAAAAAAGTTAGAAAATAAAAAAATAATAAAGCTAGTTAAAGGCAGCTAAAATAAAATAAATAAAAGCAAAAGAAGTTTAATAAACAAGTTATTAAATATATTAACTACTTAGCAAATTAAATAAAACTTATATTTAATTAACTTTAAGCTTTAAACAAAAATATAAAAACAATAATAAGTAAAATAAACTAGTTTATTTAAGCTGCTTAAAATAAGCTAGCAACACTAAATCTTTTAATAACAATACTTATACTTATAATAGCACTTAAACTAGTACTAGCGCAAGCATATTAACTAAAGCAGCAACTAAAAATAGCTTAACTAAACTTTATAAAGCATATAAATATATACTAACTTATATTAGTAATAAAGGCCTTTTAGTAAAAATTTTAAAACTTTAAAAGTCTTTTTTTAAGTTAAGCTACTTTAGCTAATTTTAATAACTTTTATAAAAACTTTAACTTATTATTATAAGTTAACTTTTAGTTAATAAAATATATACTACTATAAAATAATTAACTTTAAGTTTAATTTATAAACCTTTTAGTTAAACTTTTAAATAAACTTATTAAATAAATAAATAGCTTTAAAAGCTACTTTAATTATAATAAAAAAACTTAATTCTTTATAATATATATATAATTAAACTAGTAGCAAAAAGCCTTAGCTAGCAATCTTGCTAAAGACCTTAATAATAATAAAAATAGTCCTTTAAAAAAAGTACTTTAAAAAGCACTTTAAGAAGCACTATAAAAACAACTTAAAAGCTTACTTAAAAATTTATTTAGCTTTATAAGACTACTTAGCTTTTTAAAACTACCTAGCCTTTTAAAGGGTAATAAATACTAATATAAAAAAAGCTTTGCTTTACTTTTTAATATAAACTTAAATAGCTAACATATTTAAAAAAAAATAAGGACTTTTATACTTAACTTTAAAAATATAAAAAACTTTAATTAAGTTAATAAAAGATTTAAAACTATTTATATAAATATATAAGCTTTTATTAATAAAATTAACGCAGTATTAAAAAGTATTAATAGCAGTACTAGTAAAAGCTAATTAATATAATTATAGCTAACTTTATTAAAAAAAGCTATAGTTAAATAGTAAAACTTAATTTTTACTATAAAAAAAAGTTTACTTTATAATAAAAGCATTAAAAGTATAATAAATTACTTTAGCTAACGCTTTATTATAGCACTTAGTATTTCTACTAAAAAAAATAACTTAGTTTAACTTAAATTAAAAAACATTACTTATAATAAAAACATATTAAGAAAGTACTTTTTAAAAAATCTTTAATATGCTAAAGCAAGTTACTTATTAGCAAGTAATAACTTTAACTAAATAAAAGTAGTTATTATAGCATAGTTAGCTATAAACCTTTTTTAAAGCAAAATATGCTTATATTAAATTAAAAAAAAGCCTTAGCAAATATTTAAAGCTCTTATTGCGCAAAAAAGCTATGCTTCTATTAATAGCTAAGTTAACATATTTACAAAATTAAAAAAAAAAACAAAAAAAGCAGCTAAACAACTTTTTTAAAAACTAATTAAATAATAATAAAAGTAATAAAAAATAAAAAGCTGCTAGTAAAAGAATAAACGTAATAAAAGTTATAATTGTAATAGCTATAATTATAGCTACTATAAAAATAACTATAAAAAAACAAATACTAATTTAAATAATTAAATAATCTTTTTAAAACAAAAACAAACTTTAAAATAAAAACAAATTAAAAAATAAAAACAAAAAAAAGACTATTTAAATTTAGTAAAAAAAGATAACTTTAAAAACTTTAAATTAAATAAAACAAACATATTAAACTTATTTAATAGCAATAATTCTAGTTTAAAATTAAACTAAGCATTTATAATTATAAATTATAACTTTAAGTGCAAGCATTATAACAACTTTTTTTTAATTAAAAAAAAAGGGAAAAACACTATAAAAATGCTTAAAGCAACTAGTTAAATTATAAAATATACTTAAATTAAAGCTACTAAAAAGCACTTATATAAAATATAATAAACTTTTTAAGTTATAAAATCAGCTATTTAAATATTTAAATAAATGCTAAAAAAGCTATTAATACTTAATAAGAAAGCCTACCTAGTTAAACTTATAAATTTAAAGCTTTTAAAATTTAATATATAAATATTAACCCTTTTAAAACTTTAAATAAAAAAACTTATTAGTTAATTTTAGTTCTTTTATTTACACATTTTAGTTGGCTTATATTTTAACGTACTTAAAACTACTATTTATTTTAATATAAGTATAAGCTAAAATATTATTACTTAAAACTTATTAAAAATAACTAAATACTTTATTAAAAAATAGTTAAGCAAAGTTTAAAGTATTAGCAAAGGTTGCGTTAAATATACTAAATAAGCTACTTTATAAATATATATAGTAAAATTAAATAAAGCTAAAAAAAGAAAATAAGTTAAATTTATAATATTAGTATAAGTTATTAAAAATACTATAAAATCTTATATATTATTAAAAATAGATTTTAGCAACACTTATAAAGCTAAAATTAATTCTAAAACCTAATTAATTAGTTTTAACGCTATAAAAAGATTTAAAACTTTTTTTAAAATTTAACTACCCTTATACTTTTATATTTAAAACGTAACTTTAGCTTAAAAACTAATCTTAAGCTTTAAAAAAACTTTACTAGTACTTGCTTTATATAAATTATTGCTTTTAAATAAAAATTTTACTTTTAATCTTAGCTATAAAAACGCAGTCTTTTTATTTATAAAATTAACAACCTTAAATACTATTATTATAGCTAACCTATTACTTAAACTAAAGAAAGTTAAACAAAGCACTTAAGTAAGCATTATTAATAAATAAACAAAAACTAAAGTATAAAAAGCTTTTTAAAAAGGTTAGTTAAAAGCAATAGCTATAGCTATAATTTTATTATAAATACTATTTTTTATAAAAGCTTTTAATAAAATAAAAGTTATAAATAAAGTATTAATTAAGTGCTTTATTAGTATAAGTATTTTTAACTAACTATTATATATAATACTAGCTACTAAAAAATACTTTACTTTAAGTAAAAAGCTATTAAATGCTATAACTTAACTAAAAGTTATTAAAGTATTTAGTACTTAAACTATAATAAACAAAAATAATTTAACTAAAAAAGGCAATAAAAATAAAAAAACAGCTAATAAACGTTTTAAAATAACTAAATTCCTTTTAACTATAAAAACTTAAAAGCCTTTTTAAAAAATTTTTTACTAAACTAAATAGTTAATTTATTTACGCTAAGGCTAACTTTATAGCAAGTAAAAAATTTTAAATCTTAAAAGATTTTTTAAAAATCTAAACTAATTAAAGCATTATAAACATTTTAAAAAATAATTAAATAAAAATATTATTAATAAATAATTAGCAATAAACAAAATTAAATAGCTAACCTTATTTTTTTAATATAAAAAATAAAGCAATAGTTAATAAAGTGTTTAATAAGCCTTATAAACAAAGTAAAATAAAATAAGTTAATAAACTAAGCTTTTTTGCTTATTTTATATTTATAGCATATTATTAAATAAATAAAAAAGTTTAAACTAAACTTATATTAAACTTATAATAAACTTATAAGCTTTTAATAAAATAGCAGTTCTTAATAACTATTTACTACTATTTTAGTTTAAAGTAATTAAATTAGTATATAAAAAAAATGTTATTATAATAAACGCTATAGCTTTTTTTATTAATTTAAAGTATATTTAAACTATAAAGATTAATTTATTATAGTAAGCCTTTAATGTTTAAAACGCTTAACTATTATACTTATAAGCTTTTATAATTTATGTATATATATTTAAAAGTTTATAAACAAAATGCTAAAACTATACTACTTATTTTGCTAAGCTTTTATTAATAATATTATAATATTTTTAAATAATAAAGCTAGTTATTTAAAGGACGTTTATAAAGTATTTAACCTTTTTAAATAAAAACGTATTTTAATGTTTTTAAATAAAAACGTATTATAATGTTTTTTAAAAAAATGTTTTTAAAATACGTTTTAGTTAAATTGCTAAGCTTTTACGTTAATCTTTTTAAAATAGCGATAATTAAACACTAGTTAGCAGCTTTTTAAAACCTAGCTTTTTTAAATAACTTAAAAGCTTTAAAATAATACTTTAAAAGCAATAGTTTCTTTTAAACACTACTGCTATATTATACCTAATATATAAAGCTTTTATAAAAGTAAAAAACAGCGTTATTAAATAAAAGCTATAAAAAAAAGTTATAAATAATAACTTTAAAAAGTAATAAGCTTACATTTAATTAACTTATTTTAAGCTAACTAAAGTTAAAATAAGATTATTTTAAGTAATATAAGATTTAATATATAAATATATTATTTTTAAGCACTATAATCTAATTAAAACACTTTCTATATAGGTTAACGCTTTATTAAAAAAAGCTTTAAAGTTATATTGTTTTATACTAAAAAAAGTATAATTAGCAGCTTAAAGTAACTATTTTAAATATACAAGTTAAACTTATAATGTTTTTAAGCTATTTACTTTTATAACTAAAATTAAAATATAAACTTTTAAAAATAAAAGTAGCTTATGTTGTTTAGGCTTGTAAGTAGCTAAAAACTATAATTAAAGCTTTAAATAACTTAGTAGTAATACTTATAAATTACTTTGCTACTAAAGGCATTTTTAATTAAACTAGCTTTAATATAGGTTTAATAAATTAAATAAATAGAAAACTAGTTAACGCTTTAATTTATTTATTATAATATAAACTATAAATTTACTATATACTAAAACAGCTTAATTTTATACTTAATGCTTTAAGCTATTTATAAAACGTTACTAATAAAACAAACAAAAACAAAAAAATAATTTAGTTAAATAAAAAACTTATACTTAACTAAGTACTGTTAGTTAAAAAAACTACTGCTATTATAAACCTAAAAATAAAAAGAAATAAAAAAATTAATATAAAAAAACCTTAAAATATAGCTAAATCTTTTAATAAGTTTTAAAGAAAAACAATAAAAACGTTGCTAACTTTTTTAAGCTAAGCTACTTTTTTATAATTATTAACAAGTTAATATATAATATTAATTAAAAAGATAATTAAAAACTGTATATTTTAAAAAACTATATTAGCACCTTTATAGCTACTGCTTATAATAATAAACATTACTTTAAAAAATAGCATATATTATAAAACCTAAAGCAATATTTAATTTAAAAAAGAAAAACTAGTTAAAAAGTATATTAACTATTATAACACTTATAAGCTTTGCGCAATATTATAAAAAAAGCTATATAGCTTATACTAGGCTATATAACTAGCAAACTTTTAACTTATAAAAACTATTACTATTAACTTTATTTTAAAACTTTTAAAAGTTAAATAAACTAACTTATTATAAAAGTTAAAAAAATAAAACCATTTTAACGCTTTAATAATAGTTACTTATACTATATTTAAAAAGTTATTATTATTACTAAGTAATATAAAGTATACTATAAAAACCTAAGCTAAAATGTTTGTTTAAGCTGTTTTAACTGCTAAATAAAGTGCTTTTTTAAGCATTATTTTAAATTAAAACCGAAAGCTTACTTTAGCTTCTTAAAAAAACTTTAAAAAAGCTTTAGCGCTAAGGTTTTAATATTAATAGCTTACTACTTATAAACTAACAAAGCATTAAAACAAAGAAATTAAATAATTAAAATAGCTATTTCTTATTACTATTTTAAATACTTAGATTATAAATAAATTAACTTACTACTAGCTTTATAATAAAACCTAAATAGTATATATTTTAAAATAATTAAAGCTTTAGCATATAAGCTATTTTTTAAATTTTGACTTTTTAAATTTAACAATATAATTATATAATTTAAAAGCTTATTAAAATTAAAATTAAATAGATTAAATACTATTTAAACTTATTTATATTAAAACGCTAAGCTAGCTTTAAAGTTTGCTACTATATAAGCTAAACAATATTATAATAAAAAGCATAAACTTATTAAGTTTAACGCAAGAAACAAAGTTTACTTTTAACTATATTATACTTATTATTTACTTAAGCAACTATTTTAAAAATATTTACAATAGCGCGCAAGCTTATAAAAAGTAAAAAAAAAGTTTAAAAAACTTGCTTACAAAATTAACTTCTTTAAAACATTTAAAATTTATTTAGCTATTTTTGTTGCTTACCTATTCCCTAGCTAAAAGAAAAAACCTATTTTATAAGTTTATTGTAGCTCTTAGTCTTATTTATAATAATTAACTAAACTAAAAAAATCTTAAAAAATCTTTTAAAGTAAAAACTATTTTAAACTACTGCTTAAACAACTTTAAAGAAAGCTTTTAATACTTAGTAAAATAAAAAGAGTATAGCTATAAAAATAACTAGTAGCGTTTAAAGTAGCAATTATATAACGCAAAAACGCTTATTAAAAAAATACTAAGTTTAAAAAAAAGGTAAACTAAAAAAGAAAACCTACTAATTAGCCTAACTATATTTAGCGCAAATAACCTTAAAAAGTAAAAGAAACAAAAAAAGTGCAAAAATAAAACAATTAGCCTTTATTTACATTTATTAAAGTTAACGCTAATTTTTTAAATAGCTAGCACTTAATATAACACATTATAAAACGACCTAAAAAATAAGGTCTTATAGCCTATAAATTAAATAGCTAAATTAAATAAAGACTAGCGTACTAAGGTTAATTAGTTAATAATAACTAATTAACTTAACCTTGCTAAATTCCTTTTTTTTTACATTATTAATTTATAAAATTTACTACACTACTTTATAGTTCCTTTTACTAAGCTAAAAAAGTAAATAAAAAGGTTATAGCTAAAAAAGTTAAAATTTAAAACTATAATTAAAAGTATTAAAACTTAAAGCTATAGCTATAAAAAATAATTAAAAACGTTAAAGCTAAAAAAGTTAAAGTTTAAAGCTATAGCTAAAAGAAAGTAACTAAAAAGGTTATAAGTATAAGCTAAAAAAGTTATATTAAATAATTTTTAAAGCTAAAAGCTATAGTTAGTAATTAAAAGCGTTATAGCTATAAAAAATAAATTTTAAAAATAAAAAATAAAAGTATTAAGTTAAGTAATTTTTAAAAATAAAAGTTAAAAAAAGAAAAAAGTAACTAAAAAAGTTATACTTAGAAAAAGTAAAATTTAAAGCTATAGCTAAAAAATAGTTAAAAACATTATAGTTATAAAAAGTAAATAAGAAAGTTATAGCTAAAAAGGTAAATAAAAAAGTTATAAGTTAAAAAGGTTTATTTTTAAGCTATAACTAAAAGTATTAAAGTTTAAAGCTATAGTTAAAGATATTAAAATTTAAAGCTATAGCTAAAAAAGTTAAATTTTAAAGCTATATAAAGTTAAGTTAAGTAATTTTTAAAGCTAAAGGCTAAAAGGGTTAAATTTAAACTTATAGCTAAATAAAGTTAAGTTAAGTAATTTTTAAAGCTATAACTATAAAAAGTAAAATTTAAAGCTATAGCTAATAAAAAGGGTAACTAAAAGGGTTATAGCTAAAGGGGTTAAATTCTAAGGCCAAGGGCTAAAGAGGTTAGGTTAGGTGATTTCTAAAGCCATTAGCCAAGGGCTAGGGGGGTCAGGTCAAGTGATTTCTAAAGCTATAGCTAAAGGGATTACTTCTTGTAAACTCGGGTTTAATTGCACCCCCGGGGCTCCTAGTTCTAAATAGTGTGGCTAGGTAGTCCTCGCTAGTGCTCAATCCTAAGAAAACCTCCCTATAAAAATGGAAATGTCTTGGCAATAGCTATTTTCTGTCTAAAAAAGGAAATCTTCTAACTACTTTTAAATGCTTTTTTTCCCTATAAAAACAGGAATAATATAGTAAAATAGTTATAGTTATAATTATAATAAATAAAACAAGAACACTATTTTTTTTATAAACTATTAAAACCTAGCAATATAGCTTAAATATATAATTATATTATATAATATATATAAAGAAAACTTTTTTTTATTATAAAGTTTTTTTATACTAAATAAGTTAAAAAAAACCTTTTATAAAAAAACCTTTTTTATAGTAATTTTTACTTTAGCTATATTTTTTAATTATATAAGCATTATATTAATTATAGTTTTTTAATAACTTATTAGTTTTAATATACCTTTTAAAATAAAGTAACTTATTAAACTATTTTATAGCTAAATATAATACTTTTAAATAATAATATATAAAGGTTTATAATTTTAAATATAATATTTTTAATAATTTTATTTAATCTTTTAATTTTTTTATACTTTTATAATAATTAGTTAAAGCTTTTTTTTAAACCTATATTGTTTTTATATTAACTAAATTAACTTATTATAAAAAGCTTTACTATTTATTATATACTAATAACTTTATAAAACTGTTTACTATTATTAAATTTATAAATATATAAACTATTTAAAGCGTTTTATTAATTACTTTTTATTATAACTAATAATTATATATACTAGTATACTATAATTTTATTTTTAGTATAACAATATTTTTATTAAGTAAACTAATTATTTATTAGTTACTATACTAAATAATAATATACTTAATTTTAAACTAACATTAAGCTTATATATAAGCTTAATAATAAATATAGCTTCTTTTATAGCTTAAGATAATGTAAAAAGCTTTGCTTTAATAGTAAAAGTAGTAACTATATTTTATTTATTAGCTTCCTAGCTACTAAATTCTTTTAGAAAAGCTATAATATAACCTTATAAGCTTTTTTAGTTAAAATATTATTTTTAAAAAATAAATTATTAGCTATATTAAGCTTATTTTTATTATTATCTATAAATTAAAGTGTTAATTTATATAAAAATAGTTTAATACTTAGTTAGTAATAGCTTAATAAGCTAAAAAAGGTTATTATTAAATTATAAAAGTTATAAAGTGGTAAATACTATATTAATTTTAATACTAATTACTATATATATAATAAATTAAATTCTTTATTAATAGTAATTAGTAAAAAGAACTATAAAGTAGTATAGTAAATTTTATAAATTAATAAGGCTAAAAAGGAAGTATTTAGCAAAGCTTAAATTAATTACTTTATTTTATAAGTAATTAATTTAACACGTTAGTACTTTATTTAATTTATAAATATTTAGTTTATATGGATATAAACTTATTTTAAGTATTTTATAATACGTTGTATTAAGTGCTAGCTATATAAAAGCTAGCGTTAACCTTAATGCTTATAAATATATTAAATATATACTATTTAGTATAAAAGCGTTACTTTTTTACTTTTAGGGGTTATTTTACTTTATAAGGTTAATTACAAATATTTTTATAACTAGTTTATTTTTTTAACTTAATATTTTTAAATTAGATTTATTGCGTTTTAAAGTTGCTGTTTTAAATGCTACTAATTATTTTTATAACTATTTTTTTATTTAACTAACTATTAAAATGAAGTTTTAAAACAATCTAAGCAATAGTTTAAAATAGTTTTAACTTTAAAATATTTATTAGCTTTGTTTAGGTTTAGTTATTTATTATAAATTAGTTTTAGTACTAAAATAAACTAATAAAATAAGTTTTCTTTATTTAAAAAAATAAGAAAGCTATAAATATAACTAAATAAATTCTAAAGGTTTCTAGAAAATTAATTTTATAAGCTAGCTTTTTAACTTTTTTTTTTACCTTTTAAAAGCTTGCGCGCTATTATAAGTACTTTTAAAAAAGTTTTTTTAACTAAATAATATTTATAATAAAGCTAAAAATAAACTTTGTTTTTTTATTAAACTTAATTAGTTTATATTTTTATAATATTATTTAGTATAAGTAATAATAAAGTTTATAGCGAGTTTACTATTTTATTAAAAAGTAAAATTAAAAACCGTTTAACTTATTAAAATATAAACCTGCTAAAATAGGTTTTTTTAATTATATAATATTATTATTAAATTTAAAAAGTTAAAATCTAGATAATAGTTTATATAAAAAAGCTTTAATTATTTTTAAGTAACTACTATTTAAGTTTTATTATAATAATAATAGTAAGTTTGTTTATTTTTTTAAGTATTTAAAATAAAAGTATTTTATTACTATTTTACTTATTTAATCTTTTTAGTTTAAAGCTTTATTAGTTTATAAATAGTATGCTATTAATATTAAAAGTTTTAAATTAAAGCCTTTTTATAATTTTTTATAAAAAGCTAAAATAAATTTTTAATTTTAGTTTAAAATAATATTTTAATTAAACTTTTTAATTAGTTAAAAAAAGTTATTTAAGTAAATATAGCTACTTAATCTTTTATTATATACTTTGTATTATGAAATATTAGCAATAATTGCTTAAATTTAATATATATAGTAGTTATTAAAGTATTAAAGTACTTATAACGTTTTAGTGTTTAAAGTAAATTAGTTGTTTTAACCTTTAAAAGTTTTACAATAAAGTTTATAATAATAGTTTTTATAAAATATACATTTGCTAATTTTATTACTTAATAAAATTTATATACTCTTTTTATAAAATTATATAAAGTTTATAAATATTATAATAGTTAATATACTTTTTAACTAACTTTATTTAAATTAAATTATATATTGCTTTAAAATTTATAATATTTGTTATTTTTTATAGCAGTGCTTATTATTATATACTATAGCTATAAAAGTTCCTATTATAGTGTTTAGTATATATAGCCTTTTCTTTTGTTTTAGTTTATATTATAAATTAAATTATTAATAACTTTAAATAAATAGCTAGGCTTTAAAAAGTTTATAACGTTTTTATTATAACTTTAAATGTCTTACAATATTTAGTAATATTTTAAATATTTTATAGCTCTTTTAAAATTTATTATTTGTTTTAAAGTCTATAATTGCTATAATTTTAGTAATTAATTATATTTAGTTAAGTATAAGCTTTTTATTTAATTTAATTATTTAATTATCTTTATTTCTTTTACAAGTAACGTTTTATAGTTTACTTAAAGCATTTAAAACAAAGTTTAGTTATTTTATAAAGTAATAGGTTTATAAACTATATTATAAAACATAAATGAATATATTAACTAGCGTTTTATTTGCTTTATTTATTAAAGCAATATTAAAGCTAATTTAATTAAATATATTTTTAATAGCAAAATATATTTTTAATACTACTATTAAGTTATTGAAAGCTTTAATAATTGTTTTAAACGCTTATAAGCTTACACTATATATACTACTTTTATTTAAAAAGTTTATATTTTAATTTTTGTTAAAAAAGTACTTAATTTGAAAATATTACTAATTTTATATATATACTTAAAATAATAAGATTAAGTTATTATTTATAAATTTTTAGTATAAAATAATATAACTTTAAATTTTTTTAATAAAGCGTTTATTTATTTAAATAGTAATTAAGCTAGGTTATAATGCCTAAAAATAATATGCTTGTAAATAAAGTTTTATATAGCTTAAAAAGATTTAAGCTTAGCTTTAATTAGTTTAAAGTAAGTTAACTTAATATAAGCTTAATAAATTTCCGTTTTTTTACATTTTTTATTAAATAAAGCAGTTTGTTTTTATAAAGGTTTTATATATTAAGCATAATATAGTAATAGCGTTTAAAAAGACTTATTATAACTAAAGTATTGCTTTAAAGTTTTTAAATATAGCAAAGCAGTGCTTTATTATTAATATTTTAAAAAAGTTAATATTAAAGATTAATAGTTTTATTAAAAAGTACTTTAAATCTTTCTTTAATAATATTAAAATTTGTCTTTATTTAAATAAATTAAACAGTTCTTATAAGCGTTTTAATTAACTAGCTTTATTATTTAAACATATATTATATTATTAATAAAACCTTTATAAAGTAACTTATATAACTTTAAATTTTAATTTATAAAATATTAAATATAAGCTAGTAAATTATAAAACTTTATAAGTACTATAGTTAATTGTTTTAAGCTTTATAAGCTTTGTACTATAAATTAGCTTTTATAGTTTAAATAAACTTTAAACTAGAAAAGAATATAATAGCGTTTACTATAATAATATATTGCTTACTTAAAACTAATTTAATTATTTTTAATTAAAAATGTAAAAAGTAGTTATTTATAATAGGTATTTTATTAAAAGCTTAAAAGTTTATTATAAGCTTAGTTTATATTTCTTTTACTTATTAATAAGTAATAAAAGTTAAATAAGTAAAAAAGCTTAGTTTGTTTATTTATTTTATATAGTTTTATTTATATAGCTTATTAAAACCCTTATTAAAAATAGCTAAGTGTTTAGCGCTATAAATAAAATTAACTATTAAACTTAGTTTATAACTAGTTATTTATTAAAGAATATTTTTATTTATTTTTTAAAAAAATATTAGTAATTTCTTAGTTAATTTATATTTTTAAAAGGTTTTTAAATTTAAAATAATTTTGCTAGTTATAAAATTTAAACTAGCATATATAAACTATGTATTAAAACTAGTAATTCATTTAGTTTTAAAACAACCTTTTTAGCTAAAAATATTTTATAAACATGTAAACATAATTATAATTAAATTGTTAAAAAAGGTTTAAATCGTTTTATAGCATTAAAAGTAATGTTTTTAGTTTTAAAGTTTATTTTAAGTTTATAAGTATTGCTAAAATCAGTTTTTAATAATATATAAAGTTTTATAACTTTTTTAAACACTAATATAAATATAGAAACTTAATTGCTTTATTTTTAAATTGCTTATTTTAACTATATATATTATAAGTATAGCTTATTTAGTATATTTAACTTAACTACTTTAAATACTTTTAACTTTGCTTAACTGTTTTTAAATAATATCTTTAATACTATTTAACAAGTTATAAATAAAAATATTATAACTTGTTTTAATATTAAAATAAATAGTTATATTTAAACATTTAAGTTTTAAACAAACTAAAATATATAAATAAAAATATTATAATTAACTAATAAAAATTTTATTTAAGTTTTTAACAATATTATAACTTAAATATTAAGTTTTAAAACCTTTATATTAGTAAAGTTAATAAAGTAAGTCTTTTTATATGTTTTTCACTTAGATTTAATATTTTTATTTTTTTAATATTAGTTTAAGTATTTAAATAACTAGTTATATTTTAAGCAAGTTTGCTTTAATAGCTTTAAAATAAAATTATTATATAACTTTATAACTTTTGATTTATATTTCTAGCTATAATGTGTTTTATTAAGTTTAATAATATATTGCTATAAGGCTTATAGTTAGTATTATAGTTAATAACTATAAATGCTTTATTTAACTTTAAATTTAAAAGCTATTATTTAATAAATTTATAAAGCTTTTTTTAAGTTAAATTTATAATTAAACATTCTTTTTCTTATTAAGTTAAAATAGTCCTTTTTTGTTTTTATTTTTAAACTTATCTTTATTTTTTTAGTTTTAAATTATTTATTACTTTTTAATAGTTATTTTTATAATAACTATAATTATATAAAGGTTTAAGCAATAAAGTAGTTGTAAAGTAATGTTGCTAGCAATTTTAAAAACTAGGTATATTAAATAACTTTTATTTAGTTAGCTAGGTAGGTAACTAGGCTGGCTAAAAGGATTAAAAAAAGTATAACTAGCAAAGCTTTAGCTATTAGTTAGCGTAGCTTTAGCTAATAAGTAGTTTATATGCAAATAGCTTAGCAAATAAGGTTTTTAGCTAGGTGCTTTATTATATTACCTTTTTTTTAAAGTTGCTAGTTTTTAATAATTTTAATATTTATAAGTATATTTGCTAATTAGCCTTATTTTTAATTTTTTTAATTAAATTAATTTATTATTTTTTATAAGCTATTTTTTCTTTACTTATTAGCTTATACTTGGCTTTATATTTTTTTTTAATTTATAACCTTATTTTAATATTTACTTTTTTTTTAGCATTATTATTTTATTAAGCTTTTTGCTAAATAACTGCTGTTATGCTGCCTTTAAAGCTTTTTTATTTTAAGTTTATATATTAATATACTTTTAATGCTAAAATAAGTTAGTTATTTTTAAACTATTAAATTTTTAATTTTAATTATAATTTTGCTTAATTAAATAGTAATAAGCTAAAAATTATAATAATATTTAGTAAAAAGCTTTGCTAGCACTACGTTTTTAGCATATATTTAAATTTTTATATTTATTATTTTTGCTATTTTAGTAATATTAATTATGCTTTTTATAAAAAAAACTATTAAAGTTGTTATACTATATATTTATTGCTTTTTTGCTTATTAGTTTGCTTAAATTTTTTTTTTTAAATATTTTTTACTTTAATTAGTATAGCTTAATAAATTATATAGTATGCTACCTGTTTTTGTACTAAAACTAAAAACGCTTAGTAAAACTATTAAGCTATTATTATTAAAGCTAAAAATAAAAACAAAAATAAAAATATAAGTATAAATGCTATTTTATTAAATAATATTTTTATTATTATAAGTTAACGTATATTTTATTTATTTAAAGCAAGCTTAGCTTTTTAGCATATAGTTATTTTTAAAAAAAGCTAGTTATACTAGTTAAAAAAAAAAGCAACGCTATATTGCTATTTATTAAAAATTAGTTATTATTTATTATTTATTAATTATTATAGTTGCTTTTTTTATAGTTTATAGCTTTGCTGCTTATTTACTAGTATATTTATTAATGCTTAGCAGTTTTATATTAGTAGAAAAAAGCTTTTACTTAATAACTTTAATAATATTATATATAAAGCCTAGTTTTTTATTTTTTTAAAGTATAAAAATAGCCTTTTAAGCAATTTAAATGCTTATTTATACTAGTTATATATACTTATTTTAAAAGCTATTAATAAAAAGCTAAACGTTAAAAAAGCTTATAAAAATAAAAGTATTAAAGCGTTTTTTAATATTAGCAACGCTTATAAAAAGATTTTTGCTTATAATATAGTTTTTATTATTATTATTAGCTTTATTTATAATACTTATTAAATTGCGTTACTTATTTTTAGCTATAGCTATTTTAATAATATAATATATTATTTGCTTTTTTAGCTACTTTTTAGCTTTTGCTTACTAACTTTTTATTTAATAATAATATTTTTTATATTAATAGTTTAAATATGTTTTAAATTATAATAAGTTTAGTAAAATATAAGCTTTTATTTTTTATAATAATATAAGTTAGTTTAGCTTGCTTAGCAACAGCTTGCTATTTTTTTATTAATTAATTATATACTTTATAATTTAATATTTATTATACTAATTATAACTACTTTATTTATTATTTTATTTAATATAAACTTTTTTAACTTTTTTTTTATATTAGTTTAGTAAGCAGCTTATATTTACTAAATATTTAGCTAGCTTTTAAGTATTATATTTTACTAGCTAGCGTTTTTATTTTACTAAGTACTTTTATTTATTTTAATTTTTTTAATACTAAATAATATTTTTTATTATTTATTTTTTTTGCTTATTTTTTAATTTAAATAGTACTATTTTGCTAGCATTTTTTAGCTAGTTTATTTATAGCTTAAGTAATAATATAAAAAATATATTATAAACTTAAAAATAAATTTTTAATAATTAGATTTAGTATGCTTAAGTTTTTACTTTTTTAATAACTTTAATTTAAATATATATAAAAGCTAGCTTTTTTTTATACTTAAATTTAAAATATATTATTAATAACTTTATTACGTTATTTACTTAAAACTTTTTTAGTATATAATACTTATTATAATATTTTTATATTAACTTTACTACTTGTTTTTAGTGCTTATAAACTACGCAGCATATAGCTTTTATTTATTATAGCTTTTGTTTTACTTTTTAAATATTAAATTAAAGCTGCTTTAGTATATATTTAATATTTTTTAAGTAATATTTATATAATGCTTTAAATAGTAAATAGCTTATAATAGTATATTAGCTATTATTATATACAAACTTAATATTTGCTAATATTTTAACTTAGCTATTTAGCTTACTACTATAAAAAGTATAAAAGTACTTTTTTAAAGTTTAGTATACTTGCTTTATTTAGCTATTAATTTAAAAGTGCTATATAGTAAATAGTTGCTAATATACTTTTTATACTTTATAAAACTTTTTTTAAAATTTACTTATAATAAGTTTATTTTTATTACTTATAATTTTTTTTTAAAAACTTATATTAGCAGTTTACTTTATAGTATATAATTGCTATAAGCTTAGCAGCGTTAAGCATTTTTTATATAAAAATAAATAATACTATTTTTATAAACTAGTTTATAATAACTAAAGTTATATTATAAACGTTATTATTTGCTTTTATATATAAAAATAGTTTTATAATAAAATTTAAGCTAATTTTTTAAAAAAGCTGTTTTAATAAAAATAATAACTAAAGCTTTTTATAAAGCTTATACTTTAGCTTTTAAGCTTTTTTATATTATATATAGCTAATAATATAGTTTTTAAATATTTTACTTTAAGCTTTTTTAATAAAACTTATACTATAATAACTTAGCTATTTTGTTTTTTTTTTATATACTTAGCTTTTAAGTTATTATAATACTAATATATTAATTATTTTACTAAAGCTTTTTAAGCTAAAATTACTAGCTATTTTTTAAAATATAATATATTTTTATTATTAATATAATAACTTTTATATATTTTAGCTTTATAGTATATAGTTTTTATTAGCTTTATAAAAGTAAAGTTTTTAGCTTATAATTTATAAACTATTTTATAAAACTATATTAAAGCCGCTAATTTAAAAGCTGTTTTATTTTAAGCTAATTTTTTAGCTTTAGCATATAAAACATATTAGTTATAAACAATAGCTTTAACTTCTTTTAAAAAAAAAGCGGTTTTTATGCTTTTAGCAGTAGCTTTTACTAAATAGGTTATTATTATTATTTATATAGTATATAATATATAAGTTAAACATATATATTAGTACTTTTAACTTTTTTGCTTTTAAAAATTGTTTATAATTATATAGCAAAAGTCTAGCGCTTTATAAGCTTATAAGTTTATAATTTATACTTTTATTATTAAATAAGCTAATAAATATAAATTTAATAAAGCTTTTTAAGCTGCTTTAGTAGTATAAGCTAATGCTTTACTTTTTTTCTTTTTTTTAAATAAAATCTTTAATAATAATTACTATATTTACTATAGTAGCTTATTAACTAGTTAAAGCTTTTTTTTTAGCATTAATATTATATTTTTATACTAAATCTTTTTAACTATATAATTTAGCTTTTTTAATAGTTTATTTACTAGGTTTAATATGCTTAATTAGTATTTTATATTAAAATTAAACTATACTAGCTTATATACTTAATAAGCAAGCTTTTTTAAAACTTTTATACTAATAAGTTAACTATACTTTTTAAAGCTATATAATTTATTTATATTATAAAAGTTTTATTTATTTTTTTTAAAATATTACTACTAGTGCTTATAGCTTTTTATAATTACTAAAAGCTTTTGCTAGCTTATTACTTATTTAATTTTTGCATTTATAAGCTTTTATAACTAGTAAGCAACTAGTTTTTACGTTTTTTTATAAAGCTATAATAATATTTTTAATATTGCTTTTATTAACTTTTTTTTTTTAGTATTTAAATAGCTATTTTAGTAGCAAAAAGTAGTTATTAATATAAAGGCTTTTTTTACGTTTTTAAATACTTAGTTTACTTTTAAATTTATTTAAAAATATAGCTTAGTAAAGTATAACTTTTTAAAATTATTATAATTAGCGCTATAATATTTATATACTTAGCTATAAACTTTTTATAAAAGTTTGCAAATTTTAAAAATACTTATATATTATATACTAACATTAATACTTTTTATTTTTAAATAATAGCAACTTTTTAAAAATCTATTTTTATTTTTTTAATTATAATAATAAACTTTAAAAACTTTATTTTAGTTTTAAAAAACTTGCACTTTAATAGCTTTATAAATAATTAATACTTTACTAATTGCTTATAAACTAACTAAAAGTACTTTTTATATTTTTTTTTATTTTTTAAAAAAGCTATAATATTATTTAAATAAACTATGTAAACATAATTTACTAGCTTAGCTAATATTTTATATATATAAGCTTAAAAAGTTATAAAAGTATTAGTTAGTTTAAAAAGTATAATTATATACTTAAAATACTTATATTTTATTTAAAAAGCGGTTTTTTACTTATTACTATATTTAATTTAAATATAATAGTAAGCATTTTTAAAATTTAGCTTTAAAAAAACTTTTGCTAACTTTAGCTTATTTATTACTTTTAATATAAAAAGTAAAAATTATTTATTTTTTATAATTACTTTATTTAAGCTTTTATAATTAATATAAAGCTTTATAGTTTTTTTTTAGTATAAATAAAATAAAAGCTTTTATATTTACTTTTAAGTGCTATATATAGCTTATTTAAAGGTTTTTTTTAAAGTATTTTTTAAGCACTTATTATTAAGCTTTTATAATAAAATAAATTAAACTAAATAGTACTTATACCTTTTTTACTAAGTTTATTATATATTATACTTTTTTTAGTACTAATAACTTTTTTATTAATAGCTTAAAATATATATGCTAAAACGCTTTAAAACACTTAAATAAATTAATTTTATTTTTAGTATTAAGCTTATTATTAATTTTAAAAAATAATAACTTTTTTTTAAAACTAATACTTATATTTATTAAGTTAGCAATATATGCTGCTTAACTACTAACTACGTTTTTAGTAAACTTTTTAAAATTTATTTTTTAATATTTACTATAAAACTATTAAATAAAAGCTATATTTAATAATATACTTAATTAACTTATTTTTAGCTATAATATTAAAAGCTTTAATACTTTTTACTTTTTATATATTATATAAAATACTTGCTTAAAAGTTTTTTTAATTTTTTAAGCATTAATTATTTAAAAACTAGTTATATAAGCTACTTAGTACTTTATTAGCTTTTTATTTAGTTTTATTAATAAAAGTAATAAAATGTTTGCTTTTTATAAGTATTTTTTTTTAAAAGTTTTTATATATAATATTAACTTATACTTTTATATTTATATTTATAATAACTTTTTTTAGCTTTTATTTATTGCTTAAAAAAACTATAACTATTGCTTAAAATAGCTTTATAATATTAAATGCTTTATAAAACTTTATTAAAATAAATTAAATATATTAACTTATTTTAGCTTAGCTTTTAACTTTTTATTTTTAAAGTTTAACTAAGCTATTTAAATGTTTTATATTTTACTTTTAAGCTATTTTAATAATTTTTGCTTAACTTTGCTTAATTAGCAATTTAATACTAATTGCTTATTTTTTAAGCAATACTTAGCTATATAGCTTTTTTTACTATAATAATAATACTTTATAAAGCTATTATTAATATATACTAATTTGCTTTAGTTTTAATTTATTTATTACTTTACTAAGTTATTAATTTTTTTTAAAACTATTTAAGCGCTTTTAAGTTATTTACTAACTTTTTTTGCTTTAGTAAATATTTAATATATTTTTACTTTTATAGTAGTTTATACTTTTTGCTAACATAATACTAAGTACTTTATTATTTTTTAGCTTTTTAATATATTATTATTATATTATTAAATAATATATACTACTTTATTAAAACTTTTTTTAGTTTTTTTAAAAGTTTATATTAATAGTTAAAACCTAGTTAGCTATTATTTTTTAATAATATAGCGCTTTTAAGCTTTTATACTAATACTTAATAATAAAAAAAAAATCTTTTAAGTTTTTATTTCTTTATTACTAAAGCTTATATAATTATTTTTAAAAAGTTTGCTTAAATAGCTTTAAGTTAATATTTTTTTACTAAATCAACTTTTAAAAGTTATTAAAAGTAGCTTTATTTTTTATATTATTATATTTTAATATATTTTAATAAAAACGCTAATTTATTTAAATATTAAACTTAGCTTATATTAAAGCTTATATAATTTATATTAAATTTTTATAGCTAAGCTTTTATTAATTACTTTTTTTATAGCTATAATTTAGGTTTTAATTTTTATAGTAGTAATATTTTATTTTAGCTGCTTATAATTATATATAAAAGCTTTAGCGTTATTTTTATATTATAGCTTTTTTTACTTAGTAAATAGCTAAAGTAATTATAAGTTTTAATTTATTATATTAATAATTTAATTTAAAAAATTATTTTTTTTAGCTTTTTAAATTTTTATAAAAACTATTATAATAAAAGCTTTTATTAAATAAGCTACTATATAATAGTAGCTTAAAGTAAAAGAAATAGCTTTTATTTTTTTAACTTTTTTAAAAGTTGCTAGCTATTAGCTAATTATTTATTTTAATAAGTAATATATTTTATTTTAAGTTTTTTAGTTTGCTATTAAGTTTTTTACCTTTTTTATTTTATTTATTATTACTTTTTTATTTTTAACTATTTATAAATTTAGCTAAACTATTAGCTAGTTTTTTTAGTTTTTATTGCTTATTTTTAATATTAGGTTTATTAAGCTTATTTTTATTATTACTAATTATTTGCTTAGCAATTATAAACTATACTTAATATTTAGTTTAAATCTTTTTACTAAATATTATATTATAATTTAAAAATATAAAAATAAAAAAGTATAAAGGTTTAAGCAATAAAGTAGTTATAAAGTAATATTGCTAGCAATTTTAAAAACTAAGTATATTAAATAACTTTTATTTAGTTAGCTAAGTAAGTAACTAAGCTAGCTAAAAAAATTAAAAAAAATATAACTAGCAAAGCCTTAGCTATTAATTAGCATAGCTTTAGCTAATAAGTAGTCTATATGCAAATAGCTTAGCAAATAGGTTTCTTAGCTAAGTGCCCTATTATAAATTATTATTATAGTTATAACTTTTATTATGCTTATTATTACGTTTTTTATACTTGCAGCTTCTGATTTTTTTATTACCTTTTTTATTTAATTTTATTAAAAGAAATAGTTAAGCTGGTTTTTTTTGCTTTTTTAAAAGTCTAAAAATATATAAACTTAGCTATTAATAAAAGTATAGCTTTTTTATAGGTAAAAAGCTTAAAGTATTTGCTAAAGCCGTTTTTTAGTTAAATATAAGCACGTTTTACTTTAAAGCAAGGTTTATAGCTAATTATACTATTATAATTACTTTTATTTAATTAAAATTATTACTTGCTAATAAGTAACTTATTTTAGTATATTTAAGCTTTTTAAAAAGTGTTTTTAAAGCGTTTTTATTATATATAATATTTTTAAGTTTAAGCTATAGCTAATTACTTTACTTTATAGCAATGCTTAAAGCTATAATAAAACATTAGCTTAGCTAATTTATTATAATTATAATACCTTTATTTTAAAAGCATTGTTTCCTTTAATTATAAAAACTAAATCTTACTAATAAGCTATAACTTTCTTTAAAAAAGTAAGCTATAATTATACTAGTTAACCTTTATAATTATTACTTTTAGTACCTATTAAAACTATATTAACTTAATTAATAAAAGCTTATATATTAATATAAATAGTTTTTAATCTTTTATTAACTTAGGTAAAGTTTTATAAGTTTTTAAAATTAAATATAAAAATATTAATATTTTTTAGCTATTAAAGTTTATATTAAACAATAATACTAAATTATAAATAAAATACTTTCTACTTTTTATAAGATTTAATAGTTTTAGGTTATTAAGTAGTTTTTAAAACTTAGTTACTTTAGTATACTTATTAGCTTTAATAGCTTTTATAAAAGGTTATTTTTTTATTTTTCTATAAAATCTCTTTTAGTGCTTTTATAGCTTATATAAATAATTTAAAACCTAACTATATATATAAGTTAAATATTGCGTTTTCTTATATAATTAAAACAACGTTTAAAGTTTACGCTTTATTAATTATTTATTAATTTAACTAACTATTAAACTATTAAATTAGTAAATTAAATTTATAAGCAATTATTTTTTAGTAGGGCATGTTTTATTAACTATAAGTTAATATATAATAAAGATTTTAAAATTTAATAATAGTTATTAAAGTTAGCTAAATTTATAAAACTTAAAAAAAAGCTTTTAAAATTTTTATTACTAATAAAAATTGAGTTTAACACATAGTAGCTATATATTAAATAAAGCTTAGTTAAACTATTTTTAATTATTATACTAGTATTAGCTTTTATATTTGTTTTAATTAACGTGCTTATACTAATACGTAAAGTTTTAATATTATAAGCTTGCTTTAAATAGCTTAAATAAACTAGTTTATTTTATTTATTATAACTTTTATATTTTTATTTAATGTTTACATTTTATTAAAAAAATGTTTTATTTAGTTTGTTAAATAATTAATAATATTAAAAACATCTTTTTAAAACATTCTTTGTTTTTATTAGTTTTATTTTAGCTATTTTTAACTAGCTTTATTATTTTATTATTCTTTAAACTTTTTAGCGTTTATTACATTTAATTTGCTTTTAATAAATAAGTCTTAAAGTTAATGGTTATAAGCTTAAAAATTATATAGTTAATTTTATAGTATTAAAGTATTAAGTATAAATTATATTTTAAACTTATAGCTTATTTTTTTATTACTAAATTAGCTAAAAATAGCAAGCTTATTAGTATTACTTTTATTATATTTATTTATTTTATTAAAATAATTAAAAGTAAATATATAATTAAACTAAATATAATAATATTATAAATAGTATAGCTATTTATAAAGTAACTTAACTTATTTATAAAAAGTTTGCTTAAAGTAAAAAAGTATATTAAACTATAATTAAATTACTAATTAAAAAGATTTAAAAAAAATTTTAACTAGGTTTTAATTTAATAGTAATATAAAAAGTTTTAAAAAATAGCCTTTATAATATTACGTTATTTAAGCTTTATAGTTTTTAAAAAGTATAAATTAAATATTAAAGTTTTTAAAAATAATATACTTAATTTATACCTAGCTATTACTATAAAAAATAAACATAAAGTATATTTAAAATTATAGTTATATTAATTTAGTTAACTTATTATACTATTTAATTAAAAAACTTATAAAGTAATATAATAAAATTTATAATTTTAAAAAAGGTATTTAATAAAAGCAAAATTAATTACTTTATAATATAAGTAATTAATTTAACGCGCTAGTATTTTAGCTAATTTATAAATATTTAATATATATATATAAAAGCATATTTTAAGTTCTTTATAATATATTATATTATAAAGGTAAACAAATTTTAGTATATTAAAAGTAAATATTAGTTATAAATAGTTTACTAAACACAATTCTTATAATTATTGCTTCTGTCTACTTTAATAAGTAATAAGTAACTGACTAAACACGCCCTAAATATAAAGGTTGTTAACTGTCTCCAAGCTGTGCCTCTTGGTCAAAAGCCAAAGTACTTTAGTCCCCGGAGGGAAACAATGTAACGTCAACCTGTTAGGACTATAAAGTGCTTGTCTCTGCCAATAAGGGAGTGTTTTATTCAATTCATAGTATATGTAGGTATATTTTATTCCTATGGTTAGTCTTGTGATAGGTGCGTGCATCTGTGCTCACACCCCAATGCCGCCTTGTCATCTAAGTGCCGGTGCCTATTCTTACGTAGGGCTGGTATGCCGTACCTTGACACTGGCCGGTTGGGGTATTGTCATACGTTACACAGCCCGAGACAACTATCTAACCCATGTTAGACAGGTAACACCTGTTTTGCAGACTAGTCTAGACTCAAAGCGTCAAGTGGCATGCGGAATATTTGCCGTTGAATGGCAGCCTGGCAGCCCTGGTTAGATCAGGTCAAATAGCAAAAGGTACATATACGCCTCTAATTCCCGGCGCTGCTGTTTGTAGTATCTGGACTATAACTTAAGCCTATTTAGGTAAAGTATGCGCTATACGCCTTATTCTAGCTACTGTTTAACTTAAAATAGATAATAAATAAAGCGCACTTTTAAAAAAAGGGCTGTAGATTTAAAACGTATAGTTAACTATTAAAACAAGTATATATTTATTACTTTACTTACTTACTTATTTTAATATTACTTACTTACTTACTTACTTATTTACTTATTTAATTTTTTAACTTTATTACTTTTACTTTTTATTTAACTTATTAAACTATTAAACTTTATTAAAATAATATTATATATATATTATTTATAGCTTTATTTATTTACTTGTTATTTTTTTATTTTATTTTACTTACTTTTAAAAATATTACATTAATTATAAAATATAAGGTTAAGCTAAACTAACTTTATTAAGCTACTTACTTATTAACTTTTATATACTTTTTTTTACTTACTTATATATTAATAACTATATAAGTTACTTAAAAATTGTTTTATTAAAAGTATTATAAGCTACTTTTTTATATAAAGCTATTTTGCTAGTAAAATAAGTGCAATGCTATTTTTTTAAAACTTTTAAACGTAAGAAATTATTAAACTTAGTAGTTTTTTAAAAAGTAGTTTTTAAAAAGTAGTATATTTGTTTATATTATATTAAAAAATGCTATACGTTTTAAAAATCTACATCTTTTTTTTTAAGGTATGCTTTGCTTGCTATACTGTTTAGGTTAAGCAGTAGCTAAAATAAAGCACATAGCGCGTACTTTACTTAATTAGGTTTAGGTTATAGTCCGGATACTACAAACAGCAGCGCTAGGAATCAGAGGCGGTACATATATCACCTTTAATTAGCCTACCCTAGGACGCCTGGCTAATAGGTGATATCTTTGAGTATGGTCGGCGTGAAAAGGATAGTTAAAATTGAAGGGCCATGTAGCCACTCATGCGCTGAGCTTGAAAGTACGTACCGGTATAGCCTCATATAAACCCGCCTGCAAATGAAGTACGCGGATGTGGGTAGATACATAAATATACATCAGGCCGCCGCTTACAAGGTGTAGTAAGTATTTATCTGGTGCTAGAATAGCCAACGCTTAGAGCCAGGGTAGAGTGGGTCATACTCTTTATACAGGTACTCGTAGTCAGGCTATGATTATGCCGACTCATAAACACGAGAGATCAATCTACCCAAGGGCCAAGGTTAATCTGCTTGGAAACCAGAGCTGCAGGGGAACATCTGAGGCGTATGCTGGAGGCGAATCCGATTGACTATTTTCGGCAACTACCTAGATAACCTAGCGTGCCTAGAAACTTTCTTGCAGGAGAAGTGCCGGGGGGTGGGGTTGATCCCTCCTCGAAAAGGAGAGTCAGTCGTTGTTGATGGTGTTATCACTTTTGGAAGGAAGCAAGTGTGAATACACGTGCCCCCTTCACTCGGGGTTTTCTTCGGTGCCCCAGGGTGCCAGGTCACTGATATTCCTAGGGTATCTGGCTCTAAGGCCCTAGATACTATGTACAGCTAGAGTTCTTCGTGTGCGGCCTATGGCAGTACGCACGACATGCTCATCGGAACACGTATTTATTGCTAGACAATTACCTACAATTACCTACGGGTGTCGTGCCGACCTGGTGCCTGGAGGGCCTGGGCAAAGCGCGGTGGAAAGCTTGCTGGGCTGACATTCATTTACGTCGGACAAAACAACTGGTGTCCAGTAGCTGGGTTATTGTGGGGTTCGGGATCTTGGAAAGGCGGAGGGGGCGAGGCGACGATCACTGGCGCCATTTGGACCTAGGTTGGCAGCTTACGCCAGGCTTAGAGATATTCAGAAGGGCTAGATAAAGTTAAGGGCCGAATCGCAGGACCTGCCAAGGGCCCATGTCCCCAGGCGATACCAGTCCCTGCTGCTGAGTCGCAAGTAAGCTTTGCAAGCCAAGCTTTTTGGATCTAGAGTCCTTCCTCTTGTGGCCATGCCGCCCTCCAACCAACAGCCTCATGAGCCCTTAGCGTTCCGCTCATCGTCATTACAACTTCTCCGCAACCCTGGCGGGACTACCTATATTTGGAGCTTCGTCCATCAGGATTCCCACTCCGCCATGGGTGGGTTATGGATCATGCATGAGAGTCATGTAGCGACATCGAGCTGTTATACAGGCCCATCGGCCGTTGCCGCTTCAAAATGTCATATATAAGTGAGTAGACCACGACGGCATCTTCACTTAGCTTTTCAGAAGCACACAAGCTCGTCCATCTTCCCCCTCGTCGCCTTCTTTCTCCGCCTCTGTCTCTGTATCACGTTGTTGAAAATGAAATCTTCTCTGGTCTATGGCCTTATGGGCGCATCGCTCCTGGCAGATGCCCACCCGAGTGCCAAACCCAAGCCTGGCTCCATCGTCGAATTGAAGACGAATCTGGCCAAGTCTTCCCGCATCAAGACCAGCTCGCAATACGTCCACCACAAGTCAGTCAAGGCTGACAAGTCCTTGAAGCTCCTCAAGCGCGGGACCTACGTCGAGACGGCTACCGAGCTTGTCAAGAAGGTCCTTCCGAACGCCGAGTTCCGTCTTAAGAAGGACCACTACATCGGCAAGAATGGCATCGCCCATGTTTACTTCCGCCAGACCGTGCACGGCATCGACGTTGGCAACGGTGATTTCAACGTCAACGTCAGTAGAGCCAGACATCGAGCCACGCGACCGTGCCACTGCTAACAGTCCTCCAGATCGCCCCCGATGGAAGCATTCTGTCTTACGGACACTCTTTCTTCACCGGAAAGCAGCCCACCGTCAACCCCCTCCAAAAGAGGTCTTTCGGTGGGGCCGAGAAGGCGATCCAGGGGGTCATGAAGTCGCTCGGGCTACCCCTATCGGGCCAAGCTATCGCTGAGCCGCTCGAGGATCTCGAGGCCTACGTCCTCAAGGGCATCTCTGGTGTTGTCAGTGAGCCCACTGCCCGCTTAGCTTACCTGATCAAGCCCGATGGCGACCTTGCCTTGTCCTGGAAGGTTGAGACCAACATGGGCCGAAGCTGGCTTCACTCTTATGTAGACGCTATTACTGGCAAGGAGGTCTATGGCACTGTCGACTGGGTCTCAGATGCCACCTACAAGGTCTTGTGAGTCTTATGAGCAGGGATCCCTCCCTCGTGGATAGGCAGGGGATGCTAACCTCCGCGCAGCCCATGGGACGTGCGCAACCCCGAAGATGGGGAGCGCGAAGTCGTCGAGGACCCGGCAGATGAGTCTTCCCCATTCGGCTGGCACTCCGACGGCTCGAAGAATTATACTATTACCCAAGGAAACAATGCCCTGGCTCTCCAGGACTACTCCGGGGGCGGTGACTACTCGCCCGAAAGCGAGAGCCTTGAGTTTGAGTACGACGTCGACTTCAGCGAGAGCAATCCTGACAACTACAAGGACGCTTCCGTCACCCAGCTGTTCTACACGGCCAATTACTACCATGATCTTCTTTACGAGCTAGGTTTCACCGAAGAGGCCGGGAACTTCCAGGCCGATAACAACGGGAAGGGCGGTGAAGAGGGCGACTACGTGATTCTCTCTGCCCAGGATTCCGATGGAACCGACAACGCTTGGTTCTCCACCCCTCCCGATGGGCAAAATGGTCAGATGGCTGTAAGTACCCCTCGAGCAGTTGGCGCGGGAGCTCGATCCACCTCGCGTTGTTGTCCGTCTAGGCTGAGATTGAACTGACACTCTTGGGCACACAGATGTTTCTCTGGACTGAGTCCGACCCCGAGAGAGATTGCACGTTCGAGAAAGACGTTATCATCCACGAATACACCCACGGCCGTAAGTGTCCCTCGAGACGAGGACTGGGATCATCTACTGACTACGATATGATATAGTCTCCACTCGTCTGACTGGTGGTCCCTCCAACTCCGACTGCCTGGCTGAGGGCGAGGCCGGTGGAATGGGCGAGGGCTGGGGTGATTTCTACGGCATTGCTAACTCCCTTAAAGACGACTGGGAGCGCGATACCCCCGTCACCGTTGGTGCCTGGGTCTTCAACAGCGAGAATGGAATCCGCAGCGTTCCTTATACTAGCGACATGGAGGCCAATCCCAACACGTACGAGACCCTGAACGGCCAGAACGAGGTCCACGACATCGGCGAGACGTGGACTACTGTCCTATGGGAAGTCCTATGGAACCTTGTTGACAAGCACGGCCGCAACAGCGGCCCTAAGCCCGAGTTTCAAGATGGTGTTCCCACAGACGGTAACTTCCTCACCCAGAAACTCGTCCTGGACGCAATGGCCCTGTAAGCCAGACCCTACCCACCTCCCCCCTACCAGACCTATTCTATGTATGGTGCTAAAGCTAATTATGTCCCAGCCAACCCTGTAACCCTACCTTCGTTTCTGCCCGCGATGCCATTCTGGACGCCGATGAGGCCCTGACCGGTGGCGATAATGCCTGCGAGATCTGGACTGCTTTCGCGAAGCGCGGTGTTGGAAAGGATGCCGATTCTGATGGTGTTACCTCGCGCACTGCCAGCTTCGACGTCCCTGAGGATGTCTGCTAGGGTAGAGAACCTATTAGGTACTAGACAAGGTAGCATGGGGACGGGTATACCCGGTCGATGGCGAGAAGGTATGAGAAAGGGGAATCATGCACTGTTTCTATTATATACAGACGAGGGGCGTAGGATAGATTGTACATATTGGCCTGTACCTAGGCATAGATGTAAATAGTTTACGTTACAACTTGATAAACGGGCTTCCCGTCCGCTTTAGACCAACTATAATCCGAGTCCGAGTAACGCTTTGGTGCGATAGGCTAGATATCTCCGCTGTCGTCCCTGGAGATGCTGGTACCCACCGGCTATTTGACCGGCACCTGTGCCGTCCGGGGATTGTTGCTCGGCTGAGAAACAATGTGTCAGGCGGAGGAAACTAGCTTTGGTGGGCGGTTTCCAATTCTTCTGGAGCACCCACACCGTGGACTCGGACTCGTGAGCCCCACGCGTGACTATGCCTCCAGGCCATAAGATAACAGAGTGCTGGGAAGAATCTGCAGATCTATCCTGCCCCGCCGGCCAGCTCCGGCTCTAGTCACCAATCAACCGTCTTGCGCGTTATAGTTAATCCAACGATATAATGGTCAGGTACGAGACGTAAAAATTAAGAGAGAGGTTCCTAACAAGGCACCCATCCGGCCGCCAGCAGCCGGCAACGAAGAAGTGGATCATGTATATTTCCCACTTTAGTAGCACTATACACGGTAATGCATGCTTCATTGCCGACACCTCAAGATACGTTGATAACCGCACACTATTGCCAACTTCAGGTAAATACTGAAAAGCAGTGGCTGCCATGAAGCCATTGAGAACTTCCTGCCCCCCCCCAAGGGCCCCTAGGACTTGGGGTTGAGCCCGGCTTTTCTGGTAAGCCAAAGCACCTAGCTACGCACCAACCCCCTTACGCACCAGGTTTTCCTATACAAAATCGCTAAAAACGACCCTTGCAAACAACGTCAATAAAATAGCTATTGCATTTAAATATTTAAATTAGCTTTATTACTTAATTATACATTAGGATTAGGTTAAATTTTATTTTTTTAATTTTTTTATAAAGCAGAATTTAAGTTTAAATATTAGAAATTTAAAGGTATATTAATTTACTATATAGTTTATATATAAAACTATATACTTTTGTTTTTTAGCTATAATTAATTAAATAAAATAGCTATAAGCTTGCTTTTTTTAAATTAAAATATAATAAAATACAGTGTATTTTAGTAAAAAAAGGTGTTTTGTTATTTTATTTACTAGCTTTTATACTTTATTTATATTTAAAATATATATATTTTTATACCTTGTCTTTTACTTTTTAATATTTAAAGCGCTAGTACATAGGACAATAAAGCCTTTCTATTTAAAATAAAATAAACTAATTTTTGCTAAATTTTAGTTTTAAAATAGCAAGTTTATAGCTATTTTATTTAATTAATTATAGCTAAAAAACAAAAGTACTTAGTTTTATATATAAACTATATAGTAAATTAATATACCTTTAAATTTCTAATATTTAAACTTAAATTCTGCTTTATAAAAAAATCAAAAAAATAAAATTTAACCTAATCCTAATATATAATTAAGTAATAAAGCTAATTTAAATATTTAAATGCAATAGCTATTTTATTAACGTTGTTTGCAAGGGTCGTTTTTAGCGATTTTGTATAGGAAAACCTGGTGCGTAAAGGGGTTAGTGCGTAGCTAGGTGCTTTAGCTTACCACTGCCCCTGCCCTTATACTTACAGTAGCGTTATGCAAAGTGTTAAAGCTAATATTTAAACTAACAGGTTATTAAACCAGGTAAAATTAATAGGATGCCTATATAGTAAAAGAGATATAGTTATAATAAGGATTTTTTTATAATAAGAAAATAACCTCTTTTTAAAGGTTTTCTTTTACTTATTTAATATAAAAAAGTTTATAGTAAAACAACTAATTTCTTTTAATATATAATATAATTTATTATATATTTTCTTAGTGTTAAGTAAGCTTTAATAATTAAAGATTTTAGTTATTTATTATAATTATTAAAATATAATAAATAAAATAATTTAGCTATTATAATATTAATTATAAAAATTATTTTAACTTGTTTAAAGGATTTTTATACTTAAAATAAAAAGTTTAAGTTTAAAGCCAGGCTTTTAAGCTATAAAATCTTAAAATTAGTAAATTTATTAAAAAGCTTATTTAAAGGCTTGTTTAAAAAACTTAAAGCAGCTTTAATAAAGCTTAAATTTGTTTTAAAATCCTTTTTAAAAATAGTTAATTTAATAACTTAAACATTATTATAAAGATTTTTAAAAACGTAAAAAGCAACTTTGTTTTTATTATAAAATAATAGAAGTATAATAAAGTATTTATACTTATACTTATTATAAGACTTATTAATATAAAACTTATATAAGTAGTAATATTATATTAACTATTTATTAAAGCTTAGCTAGTTATAACCTTTTTTAAAAACTAGTTAACTTTTATAACTTAAAAGTTACTTATAAAGTTTTTTAAAAACGTAAAAAGCAACTTTGTTTTTATTATAAAATAGAAAAAGTATAATAAAGTATTTATATATATACTTATTACAAGACTTATTAGCATATAAACTATATAAGTGCTAATATTATATTAACTATTTATTAAAGCTTAGCTAGTTATAACCTTTTTTAATTTTTCTAGCTTGCTTAGTTACTTATTTAGTTTTTTAAATAAAGGTTATTTAATATACTTAGTTTTTAAAATTGCTAGCAATATTACTTTATAACTAACTTATTATTTTAAGCTTTATACTCTTTTATTTATATATTTTTAAGTTATAATGCAATATTTAGCAAAAAGATTTAAACTAAAAACTAAGTATAGTTTATAACTACTAAGCAAATAACTAGCAATAATATTAATATAACGTGTTATAAAGAACTTAAAATAGGTCTTTATACATGTAAATTAAATATTTATAGATTAAAGAAAGTACTAGCGCCTTATATTAATTACTTATATTATAAGTAATTAATTTTAGCTCTTTTAAATACTTTCTTTTTTTAATAATTAATTTATAAAATTTACTATACTACCTTATAACTTTCTTTACTAAACAGTATAATAAGTTAACTAAATTAATATAACTAAAATTTTATTTATAGTTTATTTTCTTTTTTTATAGTAGTAGCTAGGTAGAAATTAAGTATATTATCTTTTAAAAGCTAAATACTTAATTTATACCTTTTTAAAACTATAAAGCTTAAATAAAGTAATACTATAAAAGCTGTTTTTAAAACTTTTTATATTACTATTAAATTAAAACCTAGTTAAAGTTAGTTTTTAAAATCTTTTTAATTAGTAACTTAATTATAGTTAGCTATGCTTTTTTGCTTTAAGTAAACCTTTTATAAATAAGTTAAATTACTTATAAATATCTTTACTCTTTTTAATACTACTATTTAGTTTAATTATAAATTTACCTTTTATTTAATTTTTATACAATAAATAAATATAATAAAAGCAGTACTAGTAACCTTGCTATTTTAACCTAATTTAATAATAAGAAAAATTAAGCTATAAATTAAAAATATAACTTATAGTAAACACTTTAAAACTGCTAAACTAATTTTATAACTTTTAAACTTATAATCTTTAGCTTTAAACTTTTTTTTAAAGGTAATTTAAATATAATAAACTATAAAAAGTTAAAAAAACAAGTTAAACAATAAAGCTAATAAAAAGTAAGTAAATTAAAATTAAGAAAAATAAAAGGAATTTAAAAACAAGTTTTTAATATTATTAACTACTTAACAAACTAAGTAAAATTCTTTTTTTAATAAATATAAACTTTAAATAAAAATGTACAAGCTATAATAAGTAAAAGAAACTAGTTAATTTAAGCTACTTAAAGTAAGCTTATAATATTAAAACTGTAAGCATTAATATAAGCATATTAACTAAAATAAATATAAAAGCTAATATTAGTAATAGTAATACAAAATAGCTTAACTAAGCTTTATTTAATATATAACTACTACGTTTTAAACTTAACTTTTATAAATAACAAAAAGTTTTATAAAACAATTTTAAAACTTTAAAAGCTTTTTTAAAAGTTTTATAAATTTAGCTAATTTTAATAACTATTATAAAATTATAAACCATTTATTATATATTAACTTAATATTAATAAAACATACTTTATTAAAAAATAATTGCTTATAAGTTTAATTTGCTAATTTACTAATTTAATATATAGTTAAATTAATAAATAACTAATAAAGTATAATCTTTAAAAGTTATTTTAATTATATAAAAAAACGCAATACTTAACTTTATATATAAAGTTAAGCTTTAAATTATTAAAACAATAGTAACCTTTTAAAAGAACGATTAAAACTAATAAGTATAATAAAGCAACTAAGTTTAATAAAACTATTTAATAACTTAAAACTATTAAATGTTTAAAAAGCAATAAATATCTTTTTAAATTTTAATATTACTATTTAATATAAACATTAATAATTAAAAAATATAAGTTAAAAAAGAAAATATTAGTACTTTTATACTAACTTTTAAAAACTTAAAAAACTTTAATTAAGTTAATAAAAAAGAAAACACTATTTATATTAATATATAGGCCTTTATTAATTAAGTTAATATAAATTTAAAAAGCGGTAAAAGTAGTATTTATAAAAATTAACTAATATATTTATAGCTTACTTTATTAAAAAGCTATAGCTTATTAGTAAAATTAAGTTTTTATAGTTAAAAAAGTAATGCTTTTAAAATAAAAGTATTATAATTATAATAAACAAGCTATACTAACATTTTATTATAGCTTTAAATATTGCTACTAAGCAAAGAAATTTATTATAGCTTAAACTTAAAATATTATATATAATAAAAACGCTTTAAAAAGGTACTTTTTTAAAAAAGCTTAAATATATTAAAGTAAGTTATTCTTTAGCAAGTAATAACTTTAATTAAATAAAAGTAGTTATAATAGTATAGTTAGCTATAAACGTTGCTTTAAAGTAAAATGTACTTATACTTAATTAAAAAAAGGCCTTTTAATAAATACTTCAAGCTTTGTGCTTATAAGAAAGCTATACATTTATTAGTATTTAAGTTTACATATTTTTAGGTATTTTTAAAAAGGCGGCTTAATGATTTTTTAAAAACTAATTAAATAGTAAAAGCAATAATAAAAGCAAAAGCTGCTAGTATAATAAATATAATAATACGCGTAATAAAAGTTATAACTAGAATAATAATTTAGTTATTATAAAAAAAACCCTAATTTAAAAATAAAAGCAAAATAAAAAGGAGTTATAAAATAAAAATAAATCTAAAAATAAAAACAAACTAAAAATATTTTAACTTAGTGAAAAGAAAAGTTTAACTATAAATCTAACTTAAATAAAAGTTTAATAAATTTATTAACTAGTAACTTTTTAAATTTAAAGTTAAATAAAGCATTTATAGTTTTTAATTATAATACTTATTATAAGCATTATAGTAATATATTTTAAAAATCTTTAAAAAATGTTATAGCTAAAAATATACCTATAAACTTATAAGTTATATAATATTTTATTTTAAAGCTACTAAAGAAAACTTGCTTAAAATATCACTAGTTATTTAAATTATAAAATCAATTATTTAACCACTTAAAGTAATAGTAAAAGAAATGCTAAATTTAAGTTTAAAATATATAAACAAATATTATATTATTAAGTTTACTACTATAAGACTTAGAAAACTTAATATTTAGATTATTATAATTTTAAAAACTTAAATAAAAAAATGTATTAGTTAATTATAATATTTTTACTTACATGTTTTAGTTTGCTTTAAACTTAAATTTTTAAAAACAAGTATTTGCTTTAATACTAAAATAAGTTATAACATTATTACTTAAAACTTATAAAATTTAATTAAGCATATTATTTAAAAATAGTTAAGCAACATTTAAAGTATTAAAAGTAAATAAGTTTAGTATACTAAATAAGCTATACTAAAAATATATATAGTTAAAATAAGCAAATTTAAAAATAAATAAATCAAGTTTATTATATTTATATAAGTATTAAATAAAGTTATAAAACTTTAAGTATTATTAAACTCTAATTTTAACAATACTTATAAAGCTAAAACAAGCTTTAAAACTAAAAATATTATTTTTAATACTTTAAAAGCATTTAAAACCTTGTTTATAATTTAATTATAATTATACTTATATGTTTATAAAATCACTTTTACTAAAAAGGCTATTTTAAACTTAAAGAAAACCTTATAAGCGCAAATATAATATAAATTACTGCTTTAAAATTAAAACTTTACTTTTAAGCTAACTTATAAAAATATTTTATTTATTTATTTATAAGATTAATTAGTTTTAATATTATTATTAAAAATAACTTACTTTTTAAAACTAAAAAAGCTTATAAAAAGTATATAAATAAAAACTATTTGCAAATAAATAAAAACTAAAATATAAAAAGCTACTTTAAAAATGTTTAAAAACTATAATAATAATTATATATAATAGAGCACCTATTTATAAGACCTACTAGCTGCGCTATAAGTGCACAAACTATATATAGGCTAAACTTATACTAACTAATAGCTAAAGCTTAGCTAGTTATACTTTTTTAATCTTTTTAGCTAGTTTAGTTACTTACTTAGCTAACTAAATAAAAATTATCTAATATACTTAGTTTTTAAAATTGCTAGCTATATTACCTTATAACTACTTTATTACTTAAACTTTTCTACTTTTTTATTTTTATATTTTTAAGTTATAATATAATAGTTAATAAAAGGATTTAAACTAAAAACTAAGTATAGTTTATAACTACTAAGCAAACAACTACTAATAATATAAATAACCTTAATAAACTTAATACTAAAAATAAGCAATAAAAATTTATAAAACTAATTAATAATTAAATTAAACTTATAAATAGCTAAAAATAAAAAGGCTATAATAAATATAAAGAAAAAAAGCAATAAATTTAATAGTAAACTAAAAAACTTAAAATAAAAAGTGCTACTTATTAAAGTAGCTAACTAGCTACTAAGCAACAACTTATAAAAAGGTTAAAAGGTTAAAAAGCACTTTTTGTTAGTTTCTTTACTAAAGAACAAGAAGTACTCTATTTTTTATATATATAATAAATGTATATAGCTAAAGACTTTATTTCTTTATAAAATAAAAAAGTAAAACAATTAACAATATATAAAATAAATAATAATAAATTTTATTTTCTAAATTAGTTTTGCATGTTTAAGTTTTAAGTTAAAAATTATAGCTAAAGCGCAATGTTTTTTATATTGTTTTTATATAAAGCTAACTAATTTAATTAAAATTAAAAAGGCTAAAAAAACTTTATTAGTATTTAAGCTATAAGTTAGCTACTATATAGCTAATAAGTACTTTGTTTACTTAGTTAAGTTAGCTTAACTTTTATAGCTTTAGCAGCTTAAGCTGCGTTTTTAGCTATAGTATTATTACTAATATTTTAATATTAAAAGTTTTTTTTTGTATAAAGACGTCCGTTTTTTATATATATAAAATAAATATGTTTTTTTTGTTTTTATTTAAAGAGGTTAGTTTATTAAAAATAACTTTTAAAAAATTAAAATAAAATTAAATAAATGTTTATACTTTTATACTTTTTTTTTGTTTTTAAGTTATAACCTTTTTTTATATTAAAGTATAGATCTAGTTTTAAATTTAAACTAAAATAGTTTATTATAATAATTATAAGTATATATATAATGTTGCTAGTATTAATATAAGTAAAAAAGTAATTATTTAGTAGCTATTAAGTAATTTTTTATATATAGTAAGATTATAATTAAAAAACATAGTTAAAATTAGTAAATATAGCTAATAAAAGTAGCTATTATATATTGCTAAAAAAGTAAAAAAAGTATAACTTTTATAACTGCTATTATTAGTTATA
>MU401748.1:0-40044 GCA_022579005.1 Poronia punctata
AATATATATTAATAATATAAGCTATTATTTAATTAATTAAAAGTAGATTTAATATATATTAATAATATAAGCTATTATTTAATTAATTAAAAGTAGATTTAATATATATTTATAATATAAGCTATTGTTTAATTAATTAAAAGTAAGTCTTGTACTAATATATTAAATCTTTATACTTAGTATATTTAAAAATAAACCTTTTTTTTTATAACTTAATTTTTTTTAATACTTTATATTAAAAAGTATATTAACTTAAAAGCCTATATATTTTATAAGTATTTTAACTTATATTTTTTATATTTGCTATATACTAATATGCTAATATAAGTTTTATAGCTATTTACTTTTAAACTTTATTATTAGTTATAATAATAAAAAAAGTACGTAGTAAAAGATTTATTTTGCGCATTTTATTTTAGTTATATATTAATTTTATACTTATTATATATAAAGTTTTTATAATATATATACTATAGCGCTTTATAAACCTGCTTTAAAAAAGCTTAAGCTTAAAATAATTGCTATAAAGTTAAGTTTTAGCAGCTTTAAAATTAATAAAATAATAGTAGCTAAAAAGCTAAAGTTAGCTAATATTAATACTTTTAATAATATATTAAAATTTTAATTATTATTTTTATTTTTTTTAGTACTAAATAATATGTAAGCAAAACTGTAAGCAAAAAATAGCTTATAAGCAAAATTATTTTATTAAAAAAAAAAAAAAATAGTAAGCAGTAAAAAAAATACTAGTTAGCTTTTTTATATATAAAAGCTTTAGTATTATAAGCTTTAAGCAATTTAAAGTTTAAAAGCTTATAAATAGCAAAAGTAAATACTTTATTTTATTAGTATAATATTATTATTAATTATATTTAAAGCATTGTTTACTTTAAAAAATATATAAAGTATAAATATACTTAGCTAAGTTTATAGCTATTTTTAAAGCTTTATTTATATAACTTATTTATAAAATTATATAGTAAGTTATTAAAAATCTTTATATTAACTATAACTTAATTATAAAGCAAACTAAAAACTTTTAGTTTTAAGCATTAGCTTTAGCTGCTTTAAAAAAAGCTAGTAAAGCAACTTTATACTTAATTTTTATTAGTATATATATTTATTATTTTATATTATACTAATTATATACTAATTATATATTAATTATTTATTAATTATATTTATATATAAGTGCTTATTAAGCTACTATTTATATTTACTAAGTTATATTAATAATTAAAAATATATAACTATTATTTTTTATTATAAAAATTATAAAATATATTAATATAAACTATATTATGCTTAAAAAGTACTAGTTTACTTATTATTTTTATAATATAACTTACTAACTTTAAAATATTATTAATAAGCTAAAAAATATAAATAAAAAGCAAAAAAAGCAAAAAAAGCAACTATATAAATTATAAAAAATTAAAAATAAAAAGATTTTAATTTAGCATAAATAAAATAAAACTATAAAAGCTAGTTAAGCTATTATAAATATTTTTTTTAGCTAGTTTAAATTAAGTATTACTAGTTAAGTTATTATAAATACTTTTTTTAGCTAGTTTAAATTAAATATTGCTAGTAAACAAAATAAACTTAAAAACTAAATAAATATATAACCTTTTACTAATAATATAGCAGTTAAAAATAGCAATAGTAATATAAATATAAATATAAAAAACTTTAAAAATAATACTAATAATAATAATAAGCTAATTAATAAAAAAAAATAGTAATAAAAAAAATTAAGCTACTTTTAGCAAATTAGTATATAATAAGTATATTTGCATTTAAGTTAAGTAGCTATAAAATAAAGTTGCTAATAGCTTATTTTATATTATAATTATTTTTTTATATTATATTATAATAAAGTTAAGTACTTAACTTTTATAAATACTTAACTTATTAAAGTTAAGTACTTAAATTAAGTACTTAACTTTAGCATAGTTAAGTACTTAATATAAAAAAGTTAAGTACCTATACCTAACGCTAAGCACCTACTACTTATACGCTATGCTAAGTACCTAACACTACTTATTAGGTAATCGTAAGTACCTAACAAGTACCTATTAACGAACTGTAATTAAAGCAGAGCGCAAATAATAGAAGGCAAGCGTCTTGTCTTTTTAATACGAGTAGACGTTGTGTATATAGATAACATGCGGACCAATACTGGGCGGTATCAGTTGCCCACCTTTTACATTGCTGACCTTCGCCAGAAAGCTAAACCGCCTTCTAGTCTAAGCCCTTTCCCTATATGGCCTTAAGGGAAGCAAATCCCTCTTGGACGGTGAGCGTTACCTTGGGCAACTGGCCTCAGAGGATAGTATACATCCCTTTCTTATAAAAGCAGCAATGAAGGCTTCCTTGGCACGGCGCGTACCTGCGGACAATTTGGCAAGAACTTGTAGGTTTAGGAGCATCTCATTAGGGTCACCTCAGGAACGGAGTTTAATATTGAGACTGGGCTATGCTTGAACCAAAAGGATAATGATTTCACATCGATCCGAGAAATGATGGTCATGAATCTATGGTATTATACATAGTAGTTTTACATATTGTCACAGGAGTTATTTAAAGTATAGCCGTACAAAGTCAGCTTGCATCATATCATACATGCCAACCTGCGTCCTCATATTTCGGGCTCTTTAGTCCCGGCTCTCGTCAACGCTTCATCTCGCTGGCGCTTCTTCTCTTTTAATACATTCTTGGCGTCAGATAGGACTTTGTCGATAGCCTCCGTCTTCTCCTTGACCGACAATTCGAAGCCGGGACGCCGCCTCTGTTCCTGGTTATACTGGTCCAAAAGAACAGCAGCCCGTGTCCGGGAAGGGGGGAACTGGATCTGGCGGGGTTTGGAGGTGTCGGCATCCTTGAGTGCAATCTCGCCCTCCCGTTCCATTCGCTCGATCTGCTCACCTACCCGGGCAAGCTCAGGGGTGCTGAGACCGGGATTCTTGCCGCCGTTTGCGGCTCTGAGTTGCTCTCGTAGCAAACGTAGTCGGCCCTTGCCCGCTTCGCCCGGATACGACTTTCCACTCTGTTCCCATTCCTCGTCGCTAACCATCTCTATTATCCGTATAAAGTGCTTCCCTCGTCTGAGGATGAGAATCTTGTCGTCGATGAGGAACTTCTTTGTATCTTGTGGGAACCAAGCCTTGACCGGCGTGAAGCTAACTTCGCCCTCGCGCATCTTCGGACTGATGTGTTCCGGTCGACCGGGAGCGCCACCCACGTAAGCCGCCTGGTGAGCCACCAAACGGTGGGCATCGCTGGCGCTGGCGGCCAAGCCCGCAGCATAGAGGATACGGGCGATAGACTGACCCATGATAAGTGATTCAGGTAGCTTGATATCGGGCCGGAAGTTCAGCGCGGCGGTGGAAGAGGCTGGTTGGGCGCCACTGGGATATGACCCTGACTCTCCTACCGAGGTAGCACCGATGGTGAGGACCTTCCCCTTGGAAAACATCTGCTTGTGCCGTTCCTGCGTCGCCGTGGCTTCGGGCATCCCATGGGCCAAGGCAAGCACTTCGAAGGCGAGGGTGTGGTGCGCATGACGCTGCGCAGGGTTGAGGTTATGTTCCGCCATGATCTCGTTGATCTTCTCCAAGGGTAGGAATGTGAAGAGCTTAAGTAACTTCTCCACGTCGTCGTCTGGCCGACGCATGAAATATCCGTACAGGTCGAAAGACGGCGTCATAAAGGGGTCGAGCCACATCGCATTGCCCGCAGACTTGCCGAACTTGGCGCCCGACGAGTCTGTTAAGAGGGGCACGGTGAAGCCCACGGGGGTATGTAGCAAGTCGTCGGGTTTTCTCGCGGCCGGGTCGGGTTCGGTATCTCGGAGTAATTTGACGGCATCGATGCCGGCGATAATGTTGCCGTATTGGTCGGACCCTCCTATCTGCATGCATACTTCTCTCGGGCCCGAAAACATGTGCCACCAATCCCAGGCCTGCATCATCGGATAGACGAACTCGGCAAGCGACATGCCATCACCCTCGGCCATCTTCCTTTTCACCGTTTCCCGGGACAACATGGGCCCTACTCGCATTCCCTTGAATAAGCGGTTAACGACTTCGGTAAATGGCGTGCTGTTGTACCAGGCGCTGTTGTTCAGAAGCTCTCGCTGCCAGGCCCATTCTTTTTTGTAGCCATGTCGCTTCGCCTGCGCGTCGACATTTTGCCATATGCGTTTGAGTTGGTAGTGCATTTTGGTGGTGAAGGCTGTTCTGTCTTGTCTCGATACCTCGTCCCTCGTTTTCAGCCTATCTGTCGGGTCTCCTACTTTGGCAGTGGCACCTCCGATGACGCTGACGGCTCGGTATCCATGCATGTACATCCAGAACAGGGGCATCAGTGGTAACAGGTGGCCCAGGTGGAGGGAGGCCGCGGTAGGATCGATTCCAACGTAGGCGCCTATTCGCTTGCGTCTCATGAGTTCACGGATCTGTTCGTCTGTTCTGCAGGGCGGTAAGTGGTTAACAATCGCATGTTCATACGGAGCGGAAGGGGGTCGGGGCGAGGCGCCTACCCAGCCGTATCTTTAACATAACCACGTTCTTTGAAGTTGTCCCAAAGATGCGGTTCCTCGCCCTTCTCGATTTTCTTTGCCTTGGCATCCCATGCTGCCTGCGCATCTTCCCTTTTCTTTATAGTACTCAGATGCAAGAGTCGCCGAGGTTGCCGGTTCACGGTCAAAGACCGGAGACACGACCGACAAAGGGTCGTCCGCGCCTGAGCATAGCTCGAAGCCGCAGTCGGAAGGAAGGACGGTATTGACATCGCGGTAGAAGATGCGATAGGCGCCCCCTCAAAACACGGTCTTTAAATAATGTAATTAAAATGTCATACAGGAGAAAGAGCCCCAAAGCTCCTCAATTCTGAGTTTCGGAGCATGAAGCGTTTAGCGACTAGACAGAAATACCAGAACGAGTGGAGTCTGCCTGGGCATACAATGGTATCACGAAAGCCTCCCAAATTCGACTCAATTGACGAAGCTTGTAATCTCGAACTTTTTGCTGGGTCAGTGATCCACACGTAAGTGGGCCGCAGGCACATGTCATAAGTACCAGATAAATGTAGCCTCAAACATCAGGCATCAGGGAAATATGGGACTCGGACGAAACAACCAATCAATAAATCTGCATTTGTCCTCGGCAATCCAGAGCAAAGCCTGTTGGCTAAAGAGAGCTCCACCGAATCCGACCACTGTATTGGCATCATTGTTCGATCTTGACTTTCCACACACCCAACCTGCTCTCGACTTTCTTTGCTGCTGCTCGTCGCGCTAACCACATCGTCCTCACCGACCGACTCCCACCCTCGAACGTTCCATATATCCAAGTCGGCCGTGAAGCGCTTTGAAAGGAACCATCTGGTTGGAAAGTGGAAAGCGAACGAGAATCACAATGGCCTCCGCGATGCGTCCGATGCTGTTAAGGCAGACTGCCCTTTCTGCCGCCACGCGAAGAATCGCCACCACCCCTACATCTGCCGCCTTCCTCTCGTCGAGAACGTCCTTCCAATCTTCCATTGCCCAGAATGCTGCCCGTGTAGCCGCTTTCCACGCCTCCAGCCGGAGAAGTCTGCTTCCTCCTGGACCTCGTATGTTCACCCGCCCTAGCCCCGATGCGGGATATGTCGCATGCTATCTCAGCAGCTAGATAATATTCGAGCGCTCCCTTCCTGTTGTATGTATACTAACGATTTCGTTACAGAGATCATCAAGGGAACTGGTATGTTGTCCAATGGCTCCCTTTACCAACCTTGGCGTCTGCCTGTGTTTTCTCGAATGGTCTACCTCATAAGATTAGCTTGGCCGCCCACCTTCCGCATATTCAATGTCTCCCACAAGTTGCCCAGAACGTGGTGGCATTTCGGCGCATAGTCCCCATATCCGTGTTTACCCGCAGCTGCGCAAATTGAGCGCAATCCGCGACTAACGAAATGACTCGTACTAGTCAACGATGCCGTCCCCGTTCCCGACCCGAAGCCGAGCCATGGCTCCTACCACTGGACCTTTGAGCGCATCATCGCTGCCGGCCTTATCCCTCTGACCGTAGCTCCCTTCGCTGGCGGCTCCCTCAACCCGACCCTCGATGCCATCCTCTGCGGTCTTCTCCTTGTCCACAGCCATTCCGGCATGCAGTCCATCATCATCGACTACGTCCCCTCCCGTCGCTTCCCGGGCTCCTACAAGGCCTCCCTGTGGCTTCTTAATATCGCTACCGTCCTCGCTGGTATCGGTCTATACGAGTTCGAGACGAACGATGTCGGTGTTACCGAGACGATTAAGCGAGTTTGGAAGTCTTAAATGCTCCGCGATGCACGTTCCGGCCCCGGCCTCGATTTGCCCCTATTATAGGACTGTGAGGTTCGGATGGAATGAAATACCCTAGTTCCGTATGGGTATGTGCCTATGTGCCTGCATATTCGAAAGTTGAACAGATGTTCATCGAAGATGCGGACGAAAATATCTCGGGAAGCCTGGGTTGAGGAGGAAAGCTGGCCGAATATCCAATTTACGTGTGGGCATGAAAGATGCGAGGACGAAACAGCTCTAGTACTGGAACAGAGTTGACTGTATGAAGAGAAAAGAAAATTTACACCGACTTCCTTTTGTTTACAAGGGGACACAAACAACGCTTTGGAATGGCTGCCTCAAACTTCTTCTGCGTCCACAGTCAAAGAGGCAGATGGAGAAAAGGGGTTAAGAGGCTTAGCGCTTCTAGCTTTTAGGCGATTGCCCCCAGTTCCAAACGTGTATCCAATTTTACAACCGTATATACATCAATAAAAATAACTTCCAATAAAACTTATCAAAACAGCGCTTCGTATTCATTCAACTCGTGCCGGTATTACAATATGATGTTCTATTCTATTCCACACCAGGTCCGCTTCCGCTAGCATCCCTCTTGCCGAACCGTGCGCCGAGGCCACTAATGGCAATGTCCCTGCGGAAGAATTTGCCAAAATTCCTCAGATTCTCGTTGATATTTTGTCCTGTTGCGGGGGCTGCCGTACCTGGCCCCGGTGTCATAGGCGAAGGTGTGCCCATCCTTTCTACCCCGTCGCGGGCAGCGGATAGAAGCTTCTCGCCTAGACTGGTGGGATCGAAGCGTGCCGGAGTCGCCGACGCCGAGGCGGCAGAAGCAGCCTGGGTAAGCCCGAGTCCGCCCGCTCCCATGCTAGTTGGATTTAGGAGAGGGGTGAGAAGCGGGCTCTGTGCTACCAGCTTGTTACCGCCAGACGAGGGTGCCGAGTCTCGGTGGATGCCGAATAGCTCGATAAGATGAGGTTGGTCCTGCTTCCGAACACCCTTGAGCTCAAGGATTTTACGGAAGTTGGTGTCGGAGCGGTCGCCGATGTGGATGAGGTATGCTTGCACGAGACCTTCGGGAGGTGATGGCCGTACTTGTAATGTCTTGAGGAGAGGGTCAATGCGTGTCATGGTATTATTGACACGCTTGACGTAACTGGCCGACGGGGGCTGTGGCGGCCCTGATGATGAGGGGTTATGATGTGATAGTAGATTCTCAAAAGCCTTGGTAAGAACATATTTGTCCAAAAGCATCTAAGCAAGTTAGTATCTCGAGTATCAAGGGTTAGGGAAAGAGGGGGGAAGCAAGTAATATTACAATGTGAGGAGACAAAAGGGGGTGAGGATGGACTTGACCTTACCTGTTCGGCGCCGACCTCGGAAACGGGACGGCAATGTACGATGTTGGCAATATACGTATTGGTTATGTGTTCGACCAGATTGTCGGCAAAAGCACGGGCGTATTGTGGCTTGACGACCACGGCCAGTATCTCCTCCGTCTTTGAGTTGACGTGTGACACCAGTTCCCCGACGTATGAGCTCTGGTCCCCCACGCTTTCCATCTTACTCCAGTTCGTGTTCTTCATCTCACGCCAAGCGCCCTCGCACTCGGCCTCCACTATGTTGACGAGCACCAGTACAGCCGTGCTCGCGACGCCGAGGAACGCGTCCGCCTGTGAGCTCAGATCCACGTTAGACACGAGCTCGGGGTCGATCCGTTTCTTGATATTCTCTTCTAACTGCCCCGTGTTGGTGTGCCAAAAGTCGGCCGTATTCAGCACAAGAGCAATATCTTGTATTGAGGCGGCCGCTTGGCCTGGCCTTTGTAGAATGGCGAGTAATACTTGTTGCGCATACTCGTCAAGATATTTAGCTAGTGTCTTGGTAAGGTCGAGTAACCTCTCGCTCGTAGACAGCTTGGCGCATTGTGATAGGGTGAGTTTGTAGAAGTGGAAGAGCTCGATGGCAGAGCTGATGACGGCCTGCGGTGAGAATTCTTCGTCTGCCGGCAGTAATGGCTGAGCTTTATATTTCGGAATCATAGCGGCCAGCGCCCTGTCCTGGGATTCGACCCATAGACTGAGGTACGGTTCGAAAGCCACAGAGATCGATCCGTTGAAGCTTTGCGTCCTCTCGTCGGCAGAGCTCAGAGTGTCGATACTAGCCCTTGGCTCGTTCGAGAACCGCCTTTCTATACTTTGCTCAAAGTCCATCGTCTCCTGCAAGCAGCTCAGTAACAGGTTGACGTCGACTTTGGCTCCATCCACCTTGCGCATGCTCTTCTCCAGTATGCCCTTGTAGTCGTCTCTGGTTCCGTCGCAAAAGGCCATAGCAAGGGTCTCCCCGACCCGCCAGTGCGGTGGAAATATCGTCGAATGTTCCTCCTCGTAGCCCTTCATCATCCTCTTGAACCATGCATAGCGCCGCCCAATGTTGTCCAGACTGCCGGCTTCGTCGTTGCCCCTGAAAACCTGGCGGTACTCGCGTAACTCGGTATTGACGTACCAAGCAACTATTCGGGTCTTGGCCGTGTCGCCCAGGGCATCCATGATGCCGCAAGCCTCTACCAAGGTCGACTTCCTCAGGCCAACCTCCCCTTTGGCAAAGGCAAGCTCGAAGTCTTCGCACACTTGCTCCAGCAACTCGCGCTGGATCTCGCCAACGCCACGGCTGAGCGTGGCAATCTGGTCGATGCTGCGGTAGCTGTTGAAGTGTCGCATGAGCTGGAGGACAGCTTGTAGCAGGGAGGCGCATTCGCGATATTGTCTCGACTTGGCCAGCCCGCGGAGCTGCTCGTATGCCGTCGTCAACATCTGTAGACGCTTGAGGGCGGTCATGGACAAGGTAAGGTTTCGCTTGGTGCCATCGAGGCGCTTGATGTCGGCAGTCATAGATGTGATGCTCTGTTCCGTCTGGAAGGCTCGAGAACGCACAGTCTCAATCTTGCGGAAAAGTTCGCCGAGGTCAGCCTGGGCTGATTGCATGCGGTCGAGGGACGAGTCGGGTCCGTAGGCCTGCGCCGTCTGGCGTGCGGCGATCTCTGACGAAAGGACATTTTGCTCGGCTCGCAACGTGGAGGATACACGGTTGATGGAGGAGAGTGTGGACGGATGAGGAAATAGGATGTTTAAATGTTGAATAGGATCGTATTCAGCTATAGTCCAATTAGTTAGTCAACCGGTCTGTTTAGCCTCCTGTACCACTTGATGCGCTCTCGCACCGCCGTTGAAAGGCACATGGTGCTTCTGGTGCATTCGACATTGGATACGGGGACACGGCCTATGGGGACATGCTAGCTCTCACCTGCGTCCAGCGACAGCGACTCGGACGAGCTGCCATTCATTCTGAGTTGAAATATGGTGATAACACATTTGGATTACATATTAGGTTCGGACCTTCATCGTCTGGTATTGGAATGCCCGGCTACTACATGTAAGTACCCAGCAAGATTTCCAAGGTTGTAATACCTTTGGTAGGTACTGTACAATAAGGTACTTTATGCAAGTCCAAGACTGCCACAGCCACGATAGGTGTACGTACCGGCTTTCCCTCTAATAGTCGACCCACTTTGAAGGTACCTACCATTAACGTATGATATACTTGCAAATTTACCAGAAGCCGTTGCAAAAGAGCCTATTTCTTGGTATACCAAAGGTACCGTAGGGGTCTCGCAACCTTAAAAGTTGCAGGCACATAACCTGTAGCTCCAACTCCTGACCATTTACCAGAGAAACATTGAAGCTCAAAGCTCAGCGTGTATTGCCTGCGTCTCGAATCAGGGACAGACGCACACGCACGTGTCCTCAATGGGATGCGCAACTGCTTTAATCTTTATCTGTTGCGGACTTGTTCTCATGTTGGTATTTTGTGATTGTTCAATACCATTGGAACACTTCCTGACTTCCTAAAAGGGCACATGCGGCGATCTTTTCCTCTAGGCAATGGCATACAGTACTCATAAGCGTTGGTAAAAGTATCAGATTGTTATGGGGATGAATGCATACTTAAGCATGCTGTCGCTTCATCATATCGTGATAACTGGGAAATTATGAACGTCCGCCCGATAAACATCTCGACGGGTCCACCTAAACGATCCATTTTTATGTACACAGCGAGTAGACTAGGCGTAGCGATGGGATTAATAAACTCGACTGCCCTTCAGCTTCAGCTCGGAGATTTCACACGACAGTCTTGCAAATTTAATGTCATGTACTAGAAACCCTGCTTGTTCTCTAGGGGTTCAGCAGATGCTCGATGGCGCCTTGCACGCTCCCACCACTTCGTCGCAGCGCCGCCACATTCCTATCAAAGTCGTAGAACCCCATATCGTTGAGCTGCCGCAGCTGTTCCGCGTACCGCTCCTCAGGCGGTCTATTGTCAGCCGGAGGAGGGGGGCTCCCCGATGCCCCTCCACCTAGGAGCTGCATCATCTGCTGTAGAGCCTCTGGGTTCATAGGCGGTAGACCAAAGGGATTGTTAGCTGCATTTGCATTTGCATTTCCGCCCAGACCAGCTCCACCAAGTCCACCAAGTCCACCGAAAAGACTTGCGAATGGATTGGCTTGCGGGTTCGCAGCGCCCTGTGAAGTCGCTCCTGCCTGGGTTTGGCCAGCGGCGGGATTGCTGTTATTATTGCTATCGCTGGTCTGCGTGCCAGTGGCGCCTCCGCCGGACCAAATATTGTGGAGATCCACTGGGTTGAACCCCTCAAAGGGCATACCAGCTAAGCCAGCGTTTCCAAGGGGACTAGTCTGGCCTGCCGACGCATCGGTATTCGTGCCATTGTCATTGGATGATCCGCCAGGCGTCGTGTCTGTTACTCCGGGCATGGGAAAAGAACCTTGGCCACCACTTCCTCTCATCATACGTTGTATGCGGGCAGCGCTTCGAAGAGCCTCCGGGTTGGTCATCATCTGACGGAAGAGGGGGGACCGAACCATCTCGCGGGCGTTGGGGTTATTGCGGAGCATCGGATTGCTTTGTATGAGCATGTCGATAAACTGGTCGTTGTTCATCATCTCGTTCATCTGCTGAGCAACGTGCGGGTTGTTTAGCATATTGGCCAACTGGTCGTCGTCCATCATAGATCCCACCATCTGTATCACAAACAAGCATCCTGTCAGCACATGGTTCGTAATGGAGGCCGTGCGAAATGGGATGGCCTGAACCACAGGGAAATACCAGGCTACTTACCCCGCCATCTGGTCCGAACATGTCGGCCGATGGTAAGTTGGTCAGACCAGCATAGCGCGCGCCCGTGAGACCGGCAAGCGGGTTGTTGGCTGTTCCCGCAGCCATGTTTGTAGGTATCTGAGGGGCGGCCGGAGACGAGGCAGACGCACTGGACGAAGCTGGGGCCGGGTTGCTAGCGGCGCTCTTGACTAGGTGTACGGTATGACCAGATTTGATCTTGTACGTGCTCAGTGGTTCCTCGTTCTTCAAGACACGGCCCGAGTAGATGAGGCGTTGGCGCTCAGGCGGTATATCTTCAAACTCGGGGCCTGCTAGTTTGGCCTTCAGTGTAGCGACGGTGGCAGATTCGGCCATGGTGATAGTATGCTGTCTATCGCCTGAGGTCTTCACCTTGAAGGTGACCTGAGGGTCGGCTGCGCCCCCCTCGGTAGAGTCGGCCATTGCGATACGTCTACGAGAGCGGATATGTCAGGATTGAATACGCGGCAGCCGGTGGTTGAGAAATGGCGTAGAATCAGGATGCAAGCAAGTAAGTACCTAGTGTAGAGTGGCAAAGCTCACGATAGAATTCTTGTTGGCGAGTAGATAGTGTGAGCGGGGATAGGTAGTCGGAATACTTGGGCTTAAAGGTCGCAAGGCTGTACAGGAACGGGCCGGTTTTTCGGAGACTATACTAATGCGAAAAGCAGGTGGTTGGCGTAGTCGAAGAGGATAACAAAGTAGGAAGTAGGTAGAGACTTGTATGTGTACGTCAGGAGCCAAAGTGTTCAGATGCACAGTTGGAAACGTAGAGGTAGGTTGACCATGGTGGGGCATCATGTCATTTCTACAGCCTCCAGTGCAGATGTAGCTGAGGTTAGCAAGTACCTAAACTGCAGCATCATACGTACCTGGAGTTAAGTACAAAAATACATGCTGTACTTCATTTACGTACTTACTTTACTTAGCACTGCACCTCTACAAGTAGGTGACATTTTCTCTTTGATAATTACAAGTTCATGGCATTGCCAACCTCATATGCAAAGCAGGCATTTACATGGAAGTGTGTATATCCCAAGTATACGTCTACGTTGTCCTATCCAACTCGAAGCTACGAGTACATAGATATACACGTATCTTATTGCTTACATCTCGGTACAGGGCTTGTTCTCTTGGCATCTATAACCTTCCGCGGGAACTCCCTGTAACCTCCTTGGAATTGGCCTGATTATGTTGTTTTCCTGAAAGTGAACGATCTCTCGAGTTTTCATTCAATCATCTGCTACTTTTGCCTTCTTGTACTTTACACTTCCCTTTGCGCTTCGATTGGTCCTTTTCATGGCCTTCAAAGTAAGTACTTAGGCAATAAGGTACGTTGGCCTAACTAGGGAGCTCAGGACGTTTGTTTGAACATGGAGCATTCTCATGTGTAGGTATACTTACACATAGGGTAGAGCCTGCTTGGTAATATTTGATTTTGATATATCTTCTCGGATGGTTTGGGTCACTATAAAGCTTCAATTGCATACGTGTCCAGATATGTCAAGCAAACCCTTGGATAGGTATTCTGATGTTTAGCAAGTAGCTAGCTCAAGATTATACAGAAAGGCGTCAATATAAGTGCGCTGTTAGTATGAGAGCTCAAATGCATGTGTTGAAAAGCATTGCCTCAAACCTCAAGAGGGAGACATTGGTGATAGGAGGCCGCGACCAGCCCATCCATCTACCTAGCCCACCTACGTCTACCTTGAAAAATTCCTACATCCAAGGAGTTTCTCCACTTAGTGCGCATTAGCCCCCTCCCTTTACATGTTTCCATGGTACAGCGCCTTAGCATGTACCTCCTAGATTAGTAACTTGTAAATAACATATATATAACTTGTTTCTATATGTAAGTACTTAAGTAGGTAGGTAGGTACTATAGCGGGAAAATGCGTATAGGAACAATTGTTGTAAAGCCTAACAATGATTGTTTTTAAAGAATAATTGTAGCGTTTTATGTACCTTGCACTAAAATTAATATAAAAGGTATATTTATAAATCTAGCACTTCTTTGCTAGCTGTTATATAATTAACAAAATTTAAATAAGCATATAAGTTATAAACTTAAAAATAGTACAAACTTTTATTAGCAGCTATTTTATTTTTTTTTATTTTATAATAAATTAATATTTAATAGTTAATTATACTATGTAATTATAATATAATTATACTAAAAACAGTAAAAAAGCTATATAAATACTTAATAATAAACAAAGATTTTTATTATTTAATATATATCTTTTAACTAAATAAACTTAGTAGTAAAGATTATAATATTAGCTAAATTGCTTTAAATACTTAATAATAAAACTAGTTAAGCTATTTTTAATAGTTTTATTATTATTATTATTAGTTTTCTTGCTAATATTAAAAAAATTAATTTTATTAAAATCTAGCTTTTTAATATTGTTTAGTAATATTTTCTTATTTATATTATTGTTTACTTTATAAAGGCAAGCAGTTATAGCAGTACTTTATTAACTAAAAGCAATAAAGCTAAATATAGTAATACTTTATATAGCAAAATTAAAGTAGCTTTATAAACTTAATTAGTAACGTATAGCTAAAGCAAACTAACTTGTTATAAAGCTGCCTTTTTTTACTTTTAAGCCTCTTTTTTTTAAGCTTTTTTTTTTAAAGCTACTTACTTTTTTAAAGCTACCTATTTTAAAAGCAAAGTGCAACTGCTAACTTTTATATTAGCAAAAATATAAAAATAAAAAATCTTTACTAAAAAGTAAATAAAAAAGCATGCTAAATATAAAGCCTTGTTAAGATTAAAATAGCAAAAGTAAATTAAAAAGCATTATGCTACTTATAGCATAAAAATGTTAACTACTACTAAATAGCGTACTAGCAGCAAAAGGTAAGGTTAAAAAATATATTTTATAATTAGCAATTTTAAATGCTAGCTTTTTTAAAGCAATACTTTTAGTATTACGTACAGCTTTAGCTTTAGTTTTATTATTAAACTTAAACTATAAAAATTAGTTAAGCTTAATAGTAGTATATTTAAAGCTAGTTAGTATTATATTAATAAAATTAGCAACTTTTTTATATAACTAAACATTTTAAACAAAGTGCAAATTATAAAAGCTGCGTTTAGGCTATTTAATAGTTATTTTAAATAATTTAAACTATTATAATATTAGCTAAATATAATAAAGCAAAATATATTATATAAAATAAAGTTTAAAAAAATAAGTTAATATAAAAGCAAAAATATAATAAAGCAAAGCAAAGCAAAAATATAATAAATAAAAATATAACAATTTTACTTATAGCCTTGTTTAAAGCTAGTTTGCTTTTAATTAAAAAAAATTGCTTTAAAAAAATATTTTAAAAATGTTGCTTAATAAACTAAATATAAAGCTTTTTGCTATTTTTTTTATTAAACATTTTATTAACTATAAAAACTTAGTAGTTTGCTAAGCTATAAAGATTTTTAAACAAGTTAGCATTAATACGCTTTTTAAAAAACTTAATAACTATATTATAGCTTTTAAAAGTAAAAATATTAACTTTAAGCTTAAAAGCAAAGCTGTTAATTATTTTAAAAGTATAGCTTTAATAAAATTATTAGTATTTATAATATAAAAAAAAATAGCTAAGCACTAATATATATATTAGTAGTAAGATTATACTTTTAATTACTATATTGCTTAAAAAAGTGCTTATATAAGTTATATATAGTTATTAAGTTTAAGTTAATATTAAAAAAGGCCTTTTTAATAGTAAAAAATATTATTTTATTAATATTTAAAGCAATAAAATGCTTATAAAACTTAAACTTAAAAACTTTTTTTATTGTATTATACTTTTTATTAGTAACTTATTTATAATTTTTAAAAAAAAAAAATATATAGTTTAAGCTGCTTAAGTTAATAATAGCTTTAATATTAACATAAGTTGCTTTTTTAAATATATTTAAGTATAGCTTCTTTATAGTTTTATTTTTTTTTAACTTAGTAAACTTAGCGCTTAAAGTAAAAGCTAAAGTAGTAGCACTTTTTATAATAGCTATTGCAACTATAAAAGTAGCAAGTATACTAGCTAAAGCACTTTAGCTAAAAGTTATACTTTAGCTAAAAGTTGCACTTTAGCTAAAAGTTAAGCTTAAGCTAAAAGTTAAGCTTAGGCTAAAAGTTAAGCTTATACTAGCTATAATATTTTAGCAACTTTAAGCAGTACCTTTGCAGCTTTAAATATAGTAAAAAAGTTAAATATAAAAAATTAATTAAAAACAAAAAATATAAAATTAAAGTATAAACAATAAAAAAATAAATTATAAAAGTATTTAACTTATAGTAGTACTAAATATAGTATGCTGTTTTTTTTAAAGTACGTTGCGCTGCTAGCAAGATTTTTATAAAAAAAGAAAACTTTTTTAATTAAATATTATAAAACCTAAATATTAAAATATTAGCAGTTATAAATATAATAGTATTATATTAATTAGTATAAAGGAGAAAATAATATTAAATAAAGTAGTTATTAATATAAGATGTTAATATTAAAAAAAAGGATTAGAAATAAAAGAAATTTAAAATTAATAAGTATTAAAAAAAATATATATAAATAAGAAAAAAATTATATTGCCTTAATAAGAGCTTTATTATTAATATAAAATAATTAATAAGCAATAAATAATATAAACAAAGTTAAGTTGCTTTAAAGTTTAATAAAATTAGCAAAGTTAGTATAAATAAAAGTAGTAAGGTAGTATAAGTTACAAAGTACCTTTACTAACTACTAAAGCTTAAAAAGTACTTTTACTTTAAGCAAACATTTTTTAAGCTACTATACTTAATAACTATACTTTTAAAAAAATTTAAAAATTAATTAAAAAGCTAAACTATTTTTTTTTATTTTTTTTTTAATTAAAAGCACTTACTTTTTCTTTTAATATTACGTTTACAAAATGCTATAAACATATATAGGCTTGCTACCTAAGCAAAAAGGTTAAAAACTTAAAAAGTAAGTAAGCTTTAAAACTAAAAAGTTATAAAATAAAAATAAAAACTTAATAAACTAAAAAAGCAAATTTAATAATGCTTTATTTAAAAATAATAAATTTAATAATAATAGTATGCTTATAAGTATAAGTAGTTCTTTTAAAACTTGCAAGCTTACTTTATAAAGTATTAAAAAAGTAAATAAAAAAAAATAAAAAAAAGGTGCTAAACAATTTTATAGGCAATATACTAATTAATATAAATAATAACAGTTAAAAAACTAATAAAAAACTAGGTAAACCTTAAATTCTAATTTTTTACCCTTTATTATATATTTTATAATGTTGTTATATTTTGCTAATAACTAACTAATAAAAAGTATTAATATTAAACATATTAATAACAACATATAAATAGTTAGTAAAAGTAACTATACTATATAGCTTTAATTTAAAAATATTATTAGTGCTGCTAACTACAACAAAAAGTTTAATAAAGCTTTTAAGCCTAAACTTTTTAATAAAAAAAGCAATAAAGCGTTTAAAATTTTTTTTATTAATAAAAAAAAGCGTACTTTTATTATGCTCTTTAAACTAAAAGTATTATATTAGTTTTTGTTTAAATAACTTTTTACTATAAACAAGTTTATTTTTATTTTTATAAAACAAAATAAGTTTATTAAAACGTTTTGCTTTAAGCAATTTTTAGTAATATATGCAAACTTATAAAAACTTAGCTAAATAAAATAAAGTATACTAAAAAAAAAACTACATTTACTAAAAAACAATAATAGTAAAGTTTTTTAAAATATTTAAAAACTCTTAAAGCATTTATTAACTTTTTTTAGCTAATATTATAAGCGCTTGCTATTAATTAATATATACAAAGCTTAAGTTTTTTTAAAAGCTAAAAAAATGCTTTTTATTACTTGCTAACGCTATAAAAAAGTTTTTAAGCGTTTAGTAGCTAAAGCTTATAGTAAAAAAACTTAAAAGCACAAAAAAAGAAAAGCTACTGCTAAAAATAACAATATAAATAATAAAAATAAACTGCTTGCTTTTACTAAGTTAACTTATTTTAACTTTCTATTTTTATTTAAAGCTTTTGCAGCTTTTAATATAATAAAAAACGTTTATTAAAGCTTTAATTGCTTTATTAATTAATTTAAAAAGTTTTTTAAATCCTAAGCTTAAACAAGTTCTAACTATATATTATAAAGCATATATTCCTATATACTAATTAAAAAATATGCTATTATATACGCTAGCAACAATATATACTATTAGTATATAAATAATTTTTATTACTGCTAGTTAATTAATAATAACTTTAAAAAAGTAACTAGCTTTTATATTAGTTATATTATTAGCTTTAAATAAAATCTTTATAAGAACTTTTGCACTTAAAAAAGTAATAAAATACTAGCTTTTTAAATAAAGCTATATTTTAATAATATTTTTATAGTAAATTATCTAATAAGCATTTAACTAGATTTATTAATAATAAAAAACAAGTTTATTTTACTTATTAACCTTATATTAACTTATATTTTTAAATTTTATATGTTTTTTTTTATACTAGTTTATAAAAACTATATCTTTAAAAAATGCTATAAGCCTCTTAGTATGCTGCAAGCTAGCTATAGTAAAAAAAATATATATTTAAAATATATAACTTTTATTAATATAAAAATTAAAGCTTAGTAAGACATAGTTTGCCATGCTATAATTATTTATTAAGATTATAATAAAAAAATTAAAAAGTATATAGTACCTTTTTGCTATACTTATTTTATTAAAGGCAAGTTAAAGCTAAAATACTATAGCTACAAACTATTTAATTTATAAGATTAAGCAAACCTAAACGTTTGCTTTATAATATTTATTTTTATTTAAATCTTTATTAATAAATTTAGCATATTTTTTAATTTTTATTAAAGTTTTATAAAATACTACATTACTTTATATAGTTTATTAGCAAAAAATTGTTTTTACTTTAGCAATATTATTTTTTTTGTTTTTAAGCTTTATAGCTTAAACTTTAATAATATAATAAAAGGACTAAAAACTTTAACTAACTTTAATTAAAGTATAAAAGTTAAAATTAAAGGTTAAAAAGTAGTCTTTTGTATCTAAACTATAGTCTTTATTAGTAATATACTTTAATAAGCTAAAAACAGTAGTTTTAAAAAGCCTTAAGCTTTTAAATATTACTATAACTACTATATTAAATTTAGCTAAAAGCAAAATAAAATAAACCTTGTTTGCTATAAGCAATATTATTACTAGCTAATATATATACAAAACAAAATAAAAAAGCTTAAAAGCACAAAACAAGATAACTTTAATTAACAATAAAGGCTTAATACTTTTTACCTTGTACTAAAAATTATAACACCAGCGCTTAATATTATTTTTACTTACTTATATAATATATATTATTTTAAATATGCTAAACTTTTTAACTTAAAACATTTTTTTTTTTATAATAATATTTTTACTGCTAACATAATAAATAATTATACCTTTTACTTACATATATTTTAATTTTTTTTTAGTTTTTATTAACTTTAGTTTTTAAAGCATTACTTATTAAGTTATAAAATGTTTGCTTATACTTTATAAAAAAAAATAATTCCTATTTTTCTATATAGTTAGCTTTAGCCTAAACACCTTAAAAAAAACTTCTTAACGCATGCTAAAAACGTTATAAACAATCTTGTTAACTTTATTATTTTTACATTTATAACTATAGCAAAAAGCAATATAGTTTTAATAAAAAACTTTATACTTTAAAACAACTTTAAAACTATAAAATAGCTAGTTTATGCTAGTTATAAAGCTTTTAACAAGCTATGCTACATTATAATAATAGCATTATTTTATACTAGTTTTATAGCATTAAATATAACAATAAAAAAAAAAGTTAGTAGCTAGACTTAAAAACTTTTGTTTATAAAAAATACTATACGTTTAAACATATATATTACCTTTTATTATTATAATTTTATAGCTAAATATGCTATAGTAGTAAACTATAACGTATTAATAAGCAAAAACCTTTACTAGTAAGTTAAACTTTGCTAAGCAGCTTTATATAACAGCACATAACTAGCCCTATAAAGTATATACTTTTAACTTATAAATTAAAATAAACTAAAAAATCTTAGTTTTTTTCTTGTTAATTTTACTTTTTTTATTTTTAAAAGTACTAAGTTAAAGCTATTATTAATTAGCATATAACTATAAGTATAACTAATACGCGCTTTTAAATAGTTTAAACGTTAAGTATATAAAACAAACTACTTAAATATTAAAAAGGTTTTTTTTATTAAACTAAACAGTTAAATAACCTTTTGCTTTATGCTTTACAATATAATATAACATAATAACCTAGGACTTATAGCTAATATTTAGTACTTATATAAGCATTGCCTAACCTTATTTAAAAGAGCACTAGCTTAATCTAATTAAAATAAACTAAAACAAAAGCTTTAAGCTGCTAAAAACTAAAATAATTATAAGCTTAATATAGCCGTCTTAGTAAATAAAAGCTATTAAAACCCCTTTATTATTAATAAGATCTTAATTAAAAAAATAAAAAAGCTAATATATATTATTTAAAAAAAACAATCCTTACTTTTTTAAACTAAGCAAATATTTAAAGCTTTTTTATTAAAGTTAAAGCTTATATACTATATAAACTATAAAAAACCTAACTATTAGCTTTTAGCTTATAAAAATTAAGCTATAGTCTAGTATACTTACAAGTATGCCTTTAATTAACTATAAATAGCTAAAAAGTAAGTATACTGTTTTAATACCCTTGTGCAAGCATTTAACCTTACTATTAACTTAAATAAAAAAGTAAAGTTATTATAACCTAATTAATGCTTTTAATAATAAAAAAAACAAACGTTTTATTTTTAGCAAAAAACAGGCTATAATTTATTATAAACATAAATATAGCTATATTAATTATATTTTCTTTTTTAACATTTATAGTAAACATTATATTTTTTTTATTATTATACCCTTTAAACATACTAAAAAAGTTAATTATATTTTTAGCTTAAAAATAATATAAAAATATAAAAATGCTATTATAATAATTAATATTATAGTACATATTAAACTTTACAATATTTTTAATACTAATATATTTTAAGCAATTAAGCTATCTTTATTTTATATTATTAACATTTTAAGTATTAGTTACGTATATAACAACTAAAATATTAAAATGTTTTAACTTATATATATAGTATATATACAATATAATTTTTATTAGCAGCTTTAATCTAATATTTACAATAGTGCCTATTACAATGCTTTTTTTTTATTTAAAGTATACATTTTACTTTAATCCGCTTTACATTAATTTTATTTATTTAATATTTAATAGTGCTTATTATAATACTTCTTTTTTATTTAAAGTATACATTCTACTTTAATCTACTTTGCATTAGTTTTATTTATTTAACATTAAAAATAGTACCTATTTATTACAATGCTTTTATTTTATTATTTAAAGTATACATTTTATTTAATCCGCTTTATATTAATCTTATTTATTTAATATTAAAAATAGTACCTATTTATTGCAATGCTTTTATTTTACTATTTTAAAGTATGCATTTTATTTACTATTTAATTAATTATATTATTATTACTAACTAATAATTTTAATAGTTCTTAAAATAATCAATTTAACAGATTTTTTAACCTAAACCCTTTGCTTATAATAAGTAAATATACCTTTTTTCTTACCAGTTTTTCTAAGCTAACATCTAATATACTAAATTTATTTAACCTTAATTACATTTGTTATAAGCTAGTTATAATATTAGTCTTTTTTACATTTATAGCTAAAAAAAAGTAAAAATAAAAATAAAAGCAATAAAAGTAAAAATAGAAATAAAAATAAAGGCAATAAAAATAAAAATAAAAATAAAAATAAAAGTAAAAATAAATCTTAGTGCATAAAAAAGCAAAAAAAGGGCTAGAATAGTAGCAGCAATTAAAAAGCAGTTAACTAAATATTATTAAAACAAATATAATATATTATTAATTAAGCTAAACTATAAATAAAATATCTGCTAGTAAAGCAGCAAAGCTGCGCTATAACAATTTTAAGTAAACAATAATTATTAAACCAACAATAATTGTTTTTAATACTATAATTAGAAAAAAAAGCTATAGTTATAGGTCTAACAATCATTGTTCCCAGCCACATTGTTTCGCTATAGTAGGTAGGTAGGTAGGTAGGTAGGTAGGTAGGTAGGTAGGTAGGTAGGTAGGTAGGTAGGTAGGTAGGTAGGTAGGTAGGTAAGTAGGTAGGTATACCTAGCAGTCCTTGCAGGTTAAGTCATTTTTCTATAAAATACTTAGGCAAGAGACGCTGCGTTGCGATCTGCATGCTGGCGTTAAGTATTTAGACCTAAGTGGGGAACTCCTTAGATGTAGGAATTTTTCAAGGTAGACGTAGGTGGGCTACATCTACCTACGTGAGGTACTGTACAGTTAATCGGTACTCGTAGTGATTATGAGGTAACTCCGTACTGGAAAGGGCCTAGCCTAGCCGCGGGTTGGCTGGTAGGCTAATACATGTAATTAAGGGATCTACCGAGGTAGGAAAGTCAACACCATGAAAGGAAGGCGCAGTACCTACGGTATGTACTCCTCCCTGACCATCATCAACAGGAGGTTTGAAGTTTGAACGACTGGTTCTTTCATCTTTTTTTGTAATACTCTTATTACTAGCAAGACTGAAAAAGGTGAGCAACAGATATTCGCTCTGCCCTACTCGAACCATTACTATTGCAACCCAGCTTATCCTAACCATTGCTTGCTCAAGTGTCTTACTCAATTCACACAGTATGAAGGGAATTCAAGTTGCACAATATGTCAAGGTAAGAGGACCACAACATGGCGACCACACCAACATGAGGAGGGACGAGAGAGGTAGAGGATGGGAGCGCATGATTTTAACTTATTTGATTTGATATAAGTAGGGCCCCAAGGAGCTCCAGGTGACGGAGCTTTCCGATCCCAAGCCGTCGCCCGATCAATATGTTATTGAGGTGCACGCCGCAGCTACCAATTTTTTTGATATCTTGCAGATACAGGGCAAATATCAAAATCAGCCGCGTAAGTACCAGTTTTAGGTTTCACTACATCCCATCTTAGCTAAACTATCACTCTTTTTCAAATTCCCTCCCCGACCTTCGCTAACACCGGTGCTCCACCCGGCCCTAGCCTTCCCTTGGGTATCCGGAGCCGAATTCTCCGGCGTAGTGCTCTCCACGCCTGCAAACACCAAGTCGCCCAAGTTCCCGGTGGGCAGCCGTGTGTTTGGCGGTAGCCAAGGAGCTTATGCCACCAAGGTATGCGCAGCTGAGGAGCAACTGCTTCCCGTTCCGGAAGGGTGGTCTTTCACCGACGCCGCCGGCCTTTTCGTCACCGCACCTACCAGCTATGGCGCCTTAGTGCAGCGCGCGGGCGTCAAGGCCGGCGATTGGGTCCTCGTCCACGCAGCCGCAGGCGGTGTTGGTCTAGCCGCTGTTCAAATCGCCAAGGCCTTCGGCGCCACGGTTATTGCTACGGCGGGCACGGCGCGCAAGCTCGAGGTGGCGCGTGCTTTCGGGGCTGATCATGTTGTCGATTACCGGGACGCGTCTTGGCCTGACAAGGTACGAAAACTGACTCCCAAGGGACGTGGTGTCGACATCATCTACGATCCCGTCGGCTTGGTCGATAAGAGCACCAAGTGCGTGGCCTGGAACGGCCGGATACTTGTCGTCGGTTTCGCCGCGGGCTCGATCGAAAAGGTGGCCATGAACAAGGTCCTACTGAAGAACATCTCGATAGTCGGAATCCACTGGGGCGCGTATGCCAAGTTCGAGAGGGAGAGCATCCCTGTCGTCTGGCAGGGCATCATGAAGCTCATTGCCGAGGGAAAGTTCAAGGGCACGGTGTTTAGCGACAAGGAATATGTTGGGCTCGAGAAAATCCCGGATGCCCTGCTTGCTCTCGGTGGTAGGGAAACATGGGGCAAGGTTGTTGTTAAGATTCCTCAGTCCGGGGGAGCCAAGTTATGATTTTGGGGGTACACATAAGCATGTTTGTTTCAGAGTAGGCCTGTTCACATATATATAATCTTCTGCATATAACGTAGTGACTTGAGTTTGGCATGCATTAGGCACATCAGTTGAACCATGTTGTCTCATTCCGTCATTTCATCATTTACGTTCGATATCTTATGCGATGGTCTCGTTTAACAACGGATGACTTCCGTGCCCAGAAGACCTGAGCTGTATCTGCATACTCTCCAACACCCTCTGCTTCATCTCACGCGATGTAGCCGTAAGATCCAGCCCGGGAAAGCCGCCATGCGCACTACTAAACTCATAGTCCTTCAGAATTGCCCACATACGCTCAATGTCATCAGGGCCCAGTGGGATCATATTGGGAATACTCCACATGAAAGAGAAGGAATTCAAACCTTGCGGCCTACTGCGCGCTGTGCCCACGGCGTCGGCTTCCCAACTGCCCAACCCTGCCGGCGTCATATAAAGCGTATCGGCTACAAGCAACCTGCCCTGGCGCAGCAACACCACCGAGCCGGGGAAATGGCCCCCTAGCTTCAAGACCGTGGTGCCGAACACTTCCGTCGCGGTCTCGGTAAGGAAGATTTGATATTTCTCGTCTCGCTGCGCTAGCCACTGCTTGTCTTCCGCCGCCACATATACCGGACAGTCGAAGGTGCGAGCCCACAAAAGGTTCGCAGTGTAAAAGTGCGGGTGCGAGATGACGATGGCTTTAAGCCCGCCTAATTCCCGGATCCGGGCGACCGTCTCGTCGTCGAGATATGTGATGCAGTCGAAGAGGACGTTGCCCTCTGGTGTGCGCACAAGTATCGCGCGCTGGCCTATGGCAACTTTGGGCTGGGTGTTGATGGCTATCAAGTTGTCTGGGTCGACAGATATGGGCGTGAATGTGTTTTCGTGGCCCTGGGAGCGGAGTTCGCCCAAGGTGGTGAAGGCTTGTCCAGTTGGGGGCGTGTATTGCCGCGGGTCGTCACATATGAAGCATGTTGTTACTTTTTGTCTGTCCTCGGTTGGGAATTGAGTCCCGCACGTTGCGCAGATAAGCCACGAGTCGGTGCTCTTGGGATCGTAGGAACCGGTTTGGGATGTCATTATCACCGAGATTGTAGTTATTAAGGCGCGACGAAGACGATATTTCAACCGAAATACTGAATATATTGCAGCTATCAAATATTTTCTACATATGGGCGTAATAGAGAGGACGAGCTACTCTGGCATACGGCTATTCTTATTTATCAGGCACCGGTGGATGCTGCAAATGACGTAGCATTGACTCCTCATGACGACGGCGTATTTGTCGACGAGGCCCACGATTCTTACATACCTCCATATATCTACACGTACACGTAGGTACTATGCCTAAGGTATTCCCTAACGTCTATGGACTATTGGTAAGAAGGTACGTGTGTACATTTCCGAAATACGGAGCGGAGGTGCCCGTGCTACACGCCTGCAGGTACATGCAAGCAGCTCTCCCCGCTCAAGTTGCTCCCCGCCAACGGATATAGGCCGTGAGCGGTATATTGAAGCTCTGCGTTGCTAGGCTAACGCCAGTAATAATCAGAATACCTAGCAGTTCCTAGGTTAGGCCGATAGGCGGGGGAGTCCCTGGGGAGATAGGGCAGTTGCGATGGTGGGGTAATGCGGAGGCTGGGGAGGTCTTAGACCCCCTAGCTCGGAATTGCTGGGAAACTGAGGCTTTCATTCCCCTGGGAGGAAGTTCTATGCGGTTTAGCTCGCCCGGTTAGTAACGGGTTTCGGTAGCCGATGAAATGAGATAGATCCCCTGTATCTGGTCTAGGCATTATCTCCTTTTATTAACGGTGACCATGTGCGCCTACCCCGGACCTTATCTCGCCCACATTGGTACGAGAAGGGACGTGGCTGGTCACGAAGATAGGAAGCACAATAATCATCCGATTATCTTGCAGGAAGTTGCGACTCGCCATAATCACTCATGATAGCAGCTCATCTCGTTGCTTTTAAGTAACCTTCTTCACCATTAACAGCTTCACTCTTTGGTGGCTTGCTTCCTCCCAGCCTCCGTTTTTCCTTGTTCTTCAGTCTCTGGCTAGATACAGAGCTACATAAATAAAGACAAAGCCTCTACATCCACACGTGGACATCCTTCATCCTTATTTGGGAAAATGGTGTTCTTCCTCGACTACCTTCAGCATAAACGCGACTGGTGAGTATAAAACCATGGGTTACTCCACGTCTGGTCACAATGGCCCGCTTTATACCCTTCCTTCCACTTACACATGTACAGCAACTTCAAGCAAAATGAGCGTGCTAAAAAGATCAAGGCGCTGGCTCAATATCACGGGCCCTTCGTACCCTTAGATCGGGAGATTGTAGATAAACCGATAGAGGAATTGGTCGAGGGAGTCCATAATGGCTCAATTCAACCCTCAGATCTCCTGGCCACTTACAGCAAGGTGGCGTTGAAAGCCCACGAAAAGACAAACTGCGTCACGGAAGTCATGATACCAGAGGCCGAAGGGTGGATCAAGGATGGCTCGATCAACTTCAAAGGGCCCTTGGCTGGTATACCAGTCAGCTTAAAGGATACCATCAACGTCGGCGGTTTCGATTCCACTGTGGGCTTCAGTAGTTTTGTAGGCAAGACGTATGCGGAAGATGGCCCGACCGTCCGGTTGTTAAAAGATGCTGGCGCCGTTCCTTACGTCAAGACAGCCTGTCCTATCACTCTGCTCAGCTTCGAGTCTACTAACGACGTATGGGGACGTTGCACAAATCCTCATAACAGCAAATACTCCCCCGGCGGTTCTACTGGCGGCGAGTCTGCGCTTCTCGCCATGGGCGGCAGGATAGGAATCGGCAGTGACGTGGCCGGTAGCGTCCGTGTGCCTGCTCATTTCTCCGGCATCTACTCGCTGCGGTGCTCGACGGGAAGGTGGCCAAAGGCGGGCTTTTCCACTAGTATGCCTGGTCAGGAGGGTGTGCCGAGTGTCTACAGCCCTATGACACGTACCTTGAACGACCTGACGTACTTTACCCGAGCCGTCATCGGAATGCAACCGTGGAAGTACGACTACTCCGTCCATCCCCTTGCTTGGCGTTCTGATATCGAGAAAGAGTATGCGACGAAAAGCAAGCTACGGGTAGGTATCATGCGCACAGATGGCGTTGTCGACCCTAGTCCTGCATGTCGTCGGGCCCTCGAGCAGACGGAAGAGGCCTTGAAGCTTGCCGGGCACGAGATTGTAGAGATCGATCCCCCTTCACCCTATGAAGCGTTGTACCTTGGCGCACACCTTTTAAACGCCGATGGTTGCCAGATGTTCAGATCTTTTATGCGATACGGCGAGTGGAACGACAGAGGGGCCGATCAGCTGGACTGGCTCATGCGACTCTCTAGGCCACTCAAGTACATATACTACCTATGGGTCAAGTATGTTCGCAGAGACAACATCTGGGCTGGTCTCATCAAGGGATGGCACCAGAAGAGTGCTTATGAGAACTGGCAGCTCGTGGCGAAGCGTGAAGCCTATCGGAGCAAATGGTTCGAATGGTGGAACAAGGCGGGGATCGACTTCATCCTGGCGCCCACAAACGCCACCCCGGCTGTTCCCCATGATGGGATGAAAGATGCAGTGAGCAGCTGCGGATACACATTCATGTTCAACGTGGTATGATATGGTCCCTTGTGTAACCCTTGGCCGGGGACTGTTGAGAACGTAGCTAACATTATTAGCTTGATTACACTGCCGGCTGCATCCCGATCACACATGTCGACAAGGAGCTCGATCAGCTTCCATCGGGCTTCAGTATCCGTAAACTCAACGGTGTTGCGCAAGGAGCTTACAAACTATACGATGCCCAGGCTATGCACGGCCTGCCAGTCGGAATACAGGTTATAGGAAGAAGACTCGAGGAGGAAAAGGTCCTGAGCATTATGAAGAGGGTTGAGGATGCATTAGGTGAGGACAGGTATCAGCTCCTCGAGCTCGACTAAAAGATGGTTCTCGGAGATGTCCGGCTTGAGCAGAGCGTCAGGCCATGCTAAATCGTCAGTTATTTCAAGAGGAGTGTAATAGGTATCATGTGGTAGAAAGCGACGTGGATATGAGCATATTTCCTGCTTGTACGACACTAATGATCCCCCTCTAGTGGTCGGGACACAGCTGTATGCCACCCCATTGCCGAGGTGACATTGGACGCTACAGTCCAGGTTATGCTGGCTAAGTTGGCTGCGGTTGAATTCCTGTGGTCTAGAATTACTGACCCAAGACTCCAAAGGTTGGTTGCCATCCGGACAAGTCTCAGAAGGAGATTCGGAAAATGAGACAACGAGGACAACAAATAGGAACCATTTTGTTTTCCCATATGTTGTTAGTTTTGTTTTGTCGGGCATTCCTTCAATCGTCTTGGCGAGTTTGGTGCATATGATCCTGCCGACTTAATAGGTACGGATTTCCAACATTTCCAAGTTTTCTTAATATTTTTGTTCCTCTTCATCTTCATCGTCAACATATGCAATGAGAAGTTCCAATGACTCCTCGACATCGAGCGTATGGATTGAATAACTGTTTGCCTTGACACTTAGGTCATCCATGTCGGCTAGCAGGTCCCGACGCGCAACAACCCGCCGCTCTTTAGGCGTCATGAACTCCACGATGCGCAGCATGACATCGGCCAGAGTGCCATCCCACTTGTAACATTCGCGCACCTCTGAACCAAAGGTGCCCTCGGCTAGAAGAATCAACTTGCCGATCTTGGCGAGCGTTTCAACAGCGCTCAGCTTTCTGCCGATAGAACTCCGGACATGGGCCTTGTCGGCGATAGTTCTGATGTAGCGTTCTATTTGTCCAACTGCCTCGCACGCCATTTCGTTCTGCCCGCGATCCCGCTTGTTAGGATACCGCAAATACAGACTGTACCAGATATCGCTGCTGTATTGCTTAAAGTCATCTGCCACATTCAGTTCCCTTCGGAGTTGGTCCTCGTGGTAGGCTCTGACCAAGGATTGCGCTTCTGGTAACTTATCTGCCAGTTCGCAGAGAAGACGCTCCATGGTACCCTGGTCAAATTTGTTTATCATTTCCTCGATTGGAACTGTTGGGGATGACTGCGCCGCTGGCGGCTGTGGAATTGATGGCTGCGGGGAAGTTGATGGCACATGGGATGGGCCGATAGAATCTTGCCTCGCTCTCTTTGCTGAGCTATTCATAATGGACTCGAATTGACGAGAAATAGAACTAGAAGGATCGCTAGAACACGGGAGATTGAAAGAGGTGTAAGATGTGTCCTTGGTGTTGACAGATTGGGTAGTCTGTAGATGAGTCGGTAGGCAAAAAACTCACTTTGCTTGTTGTTTTAGATTCTGCAAAAACTTTTATTTTATAAAGAGGAACAGTACGAATATGGACGGCTTAACGCACTCATAGATATGGGAGTACGTATGCCATTGGTTGAAGGTTAATTACCCCGTTAACTTAAGTTGGGAAGTACCTACGAGTAGCGCCCCAACCTTGGTAAAAAGGTCACGGGTGCATACGAGGAGACAGCATTATGGTTGCATTGGAGTGATCGTACCTGCCATGTACATGTTCACATGAGAAACATTCATGAAAACACTGTTTGAATCAAGAGTTTCTTCTGTAGTTTTACGAGTACGAGTGATTAAATTACCTAGCAATATGGGCTCTTGGAGTCTTGGGAGTTCAAGAGAAAAAGCGTAGCTTGACGCGCTGGAACATGTATTACGCGATAATCTAAGCGGGATGCCGCGACGCCGGACGCGACGCCACATGACTTGTTGGTTCCTACTAGGCTGATTCCATTCTGAGCCGGCCCAGTCGAGCACACCGATAGTATACATGTAATGTTGCAAATTACGTAATATCCGTGATTACTTCACGTAGTCGACCTGGCAGCGCTGGCATCTGTACCACCGGGTCAGCATTACGAGTACAGCGAGAACGTTAGCTTACTCGTAGATATCTTGTTGTCGGTTTTGGTACCGGTATGATGCGGGAACGCGATACAAATATTTTTCTGACCTTTTGATATTAATGGGTAGTGGGAGAGCACAGGCCTACCGGTACACTGGGAGCTCCATGCAGCGATATTTTTCTATTACGCACGCTAACGTTCGATTGTGCCACGGTTCCATGTTCGAAGTATACTCGGAGTACTACCGCACTGCTCTATGACTTGCGATCGCAAAGTTATGGACAACAGCGATGTCGGCCAGGCCCTGTAGATTGACAAGCATGGCCTCGTCCACACGAGCACCTAGGTTTCTCGTTGTTGTACAAGCAATTGTCCACAGTTAGAGATTATTGTCGTTCAACATGCAGTTGTCCCTTCCGGTTAACAAGTTCATCACGCCGGGTGGACCCATGTTCTCCTAGATCGCTCCGAAGGAATCTTGAGGACGGAGGGACATCGAGGTGAGTGCCAGCGCCGCTTTGGGGGAACATATATATGTTTATCTTCTGGCTCTTACGGTAAGCACCTACGTGTCTTCTGCCGCAATTGTAGAGTTTTGATAGAATACCAAATTAAAGCCGTATCCCAAAAAGTGAATGCCCTTCCTTCATGCTTTGCCGCCGCTGGTAGACCATTCACGATGGGCGGCATTACTAGGGATAGGATTTAACTTCACATTGTAGCGCAGCGGTTGAGAGCTCTAGAACCGCATGAGATCAGAAATCTGTTAGAAGAGAAGACTTGATGTAAAAGATGGAGAGGGGATTTATCCATAAAACGTCGTCCCTTGCAAGGACAGTCTTCAAGTATAGCGAGAAAACTCCAATCAGTACAACATGAACAAGAATAGAGTCTGGTACCTTATCGTGACTTCTTGCGGTGTAGCTGTGGAATTCATGTATTTACTGGAGATCACATAGGCTTGCGCTACCTGTGTGGTCATATCACCCCAATAACAAAGAGTAAAGGGGAGGCCTGGGAGTATCCCTCAAATACCACCCTAGTTGACACCTGTCACACCCCCTCACCGAACACAGTCTTTTCTGTCTTATTCTTTTCCCTTGTTGGGGACTTCAATATTTAGGAGTCTCCCTATACTTATACGGCATCCAGCCAGCCGGCATATCCCCTCCCTCGCCCCAGTTCTCCACTCCATTCGCTGTCGAATTGCACGCTTCCCACTTGAGGTTGAGGGCCACTTGGAGATTACCATCGATTGTGCCCTGGGGATCACTTGCATCGGGGGTCTCTCCCAAGTCAACGTGTGTTTGGTGGTTGAATTGGATGCGGTATTGGTTGGGGTACACTAGTGCGTAAGGGTTAGCTACGAGGGGACTCAGGGGAGGTGGTACACAGAGATTCAGGGGATCGGTCACACACCGAATTCAGGCCAGCATGGTGACCAGTTGGTTCCATTACCGTTGGCTTTGACTTTGACGTCAAAATCACCGTCGAGCTCTTGTCTCGAACCGACAAAGGTGGTGTCAACCAAGTTGAAGCTACCCTGTCCCATCGTCAACTCCATAATCCAAGTAGTGCACGAACAAAAGGGGGGAATACCATGCTCCGCGATTTCTTCGCCCATACATGTTCCGCGTTCTCTAATGGGTTCTTCATGTAAGACACTTCCATGTCCAACTTTGTCCACAACGACGTGACCACTGCGCCCCCGGTAAGCTTCCCCTTGCCGCTCGTCTGTACGTTGTCGACGGCAAACCGCCACCCACCCGGCATATCGCCTAGATCGTTCATCATGACGCAGATGGAGCTGGAAGGGGCGGAATCAGTAGCTGGGTAAGACGCGGCGATGTCGGTGAACCGCCAGGTCAACGCTTCTGGACTTGTGGTTACGACGAGGGTGTCGGCACCTCGACAGGCGTTTGCCCACCCCAGCTCTAGCGCAGGTACGTTGAATGACTTTGAAGGGGCAGCCGCTTTGGCTACAACTTGGGCTGCGCCCACGATGGCTATTGTCCTGGTTTTCATCTTGATTACTAGGGACTCGGGGACGGTATCCTTCAGTTGCTTTGCCTTGTAAGTAATAGGTTTGCTTTGTCCTACTAGTTCCCTGGGAAAGGTGAGGGCCCCTTTTGATATAGATACACTTATGTGGCCTCGGCACTTGGATTATTCTGTGCCCTTACCTATCTCTCCTATTTGGAGAACCCACTAACATTTAATATACACCTGTATCCTGTAGGTGGTATTTCCCCTTTGATTTCACGCATGGTTAGGATGCCAATTCCCGAAGTTGAGCTCTGGAGCGGCCTCTGATGTACGGCTAATATCCCCCCCTGCCGTCTTGGGTGACTTTCGCTTGGATATGTGGTTTTGCTGTTACCACCGGGTATATTGCCAGTTGCCATTATCTTTATTCTTCACTGGGGTGAATTTGCCCGGTTTCGTGTTAACTGGGCGCTCTGTCGTAGGTGTCCTGAGGTGGGAAGAAAACTTTTCCCCCTCCGTTTAGACCGGCCGCACATATCCAAGTAGCTTGGAAACTTATGTCACTGAGCACTCGAGTTCCTCGGTCTCTCATTGCATCAGATCGAGTTCGGGCGCAAATTTTATGCGCATGTTCAGCCGAGTCGTGTTTTGTGGTGCCCATCCAGGCGCGCATTAACGGTGTGTTGTGTCCCCTGACCCGGCACGTCGTTGTGCCTTTAACCGATTGAGCCCCAAGACCGTGAGGGGCTTTGTTGACTTTTGGCAATTCGTGGTCGATGCGTTGGGGTCGGACATGACTTCCCCGCGGGCTGCGACCGGTCCCCTCAGCAGATCTACTAACCTTTGCATTGCATATACTATACCTGGAGAGATACAAAGGGCTGGATGTTGTGTGACTCGTGATTGAGCTGCGCATTGTCTTTGCGGTGGCCCTCGGGCTTTTCTATTTCACTGCTTTTGGTAACCTGGACTGTATCAAGGAGCTTGAATAGGCACTTTGGCGGAGTGGTTAACGCGCGGGCCTGCTAAGCCCGTTCCTTCGGGAGCGTGAGTTCGAATCTCACAGGTGTCGACAAATTCTTGAGATTAAATCTTGAATGGTCTAGTGGTCAGGATACCTGCTTGTCATGATTAGGCAATCCGCAGGTGGCCGGGGTTCGATTCCCCGTTCGAGAGTTTTTTTTTGTAGCTATGTCACACACTTCTTTGCCTTTTTTTATTCCGACATATTCGATTCATCTACGAATACCTAGTATAGATGCCGAGGTTCTTTAAATGCTACTTGTATCTGGGCACAAGAATAGTCCCTGCGACGAGTATACATGACCTGCCTCCGCATTGATCGATGACCTTCGACCTGACATTGACGCCAATTATGAGCTCACTAGATTCACTGTCGGTCTAGATGGCAGAAGTTACACCTGTGAGTACGATACCTGAGTTTAAGGCATTAACCTAACCCTCTAGCTGTATAATTTTATCAACCCTACGCTTCAACTTTCGAGTAGTAAATAAAGCCCTCTAGCGACTATTGAGTGGTACACTATCGATTTCCTCCTGAGACCGACCCGAGATTTCGCGAGTATGGCCGGACCTCGACCATTTTGAGCTACCATTGAAGCTGAGTATACTCATCGTGGTTACTAACAGCGGTTGCCATAAGTGTTTCCTCATCAGACAATGCAATATGTGAAGGCAAGCAGCGAGAATACCTATCGCCGCCGCTTTTGACCGAAACCCAGTAGAGATATTGCGTGACGACAACTAATACTGGCGTTAGATTTCATAGTATCACATAATATCGGGAGGCAATGTGTACGTACTCAAGCCATCGCCGGTATGCCCTTGTTTCACTAGTTTGACCAGATTGACCAGCCTTAGAAGTGATGCCACCCCACTCCTAAAAGATAGTAGGTAAGCCATGATCATGTCAATACTTAGTTAAGGGATGTAAGTGATACTACCTGCACGGATCCGAGCAAGAAGCAATAAAAAAAATGAAATCGTCTTGGGCCAGCTACAAGTTGAGCTTCTACACCTACAAGATTACCACCCTTGCGGCCTTGCCAACGCGCTCAAGCAGATCCCTCATATCCAAATTGATGTGTACGAAGCAGCAGCGAAATTCTCCGAGCGAGGTGGAGCTGTCGAGCTGAGCACGAATGCGCTCCAGGCATTAGCAGAGATATTCCCCGCCGGCGGCAAAGACGACCTGCTGAAGAGAGCTGGAGCCGTCTCTATCAACTCGTCCCGAAGCATTGTGGTACATTCAAGCTCTAAACTAGGTACCTACGGTGCTACTTTGGATTAATCAATCTCAACATCTTAGGGTTTAGGACCACATGCCGGGAAGATCATCTTTGACGCGGTTAGCACCGAGTCGGAGATGATAGTCCATCGCGCATCTTTACTTAGCGAGTTAGTCGCACCACTGCCTCGGGACCTATTGCACACCAATAAAAAATTGGCCTCGATCGCTCCTGTTCCCGCCACCCATCGCGTCGCAGTAAATTTTGAGGATGGGACATCGGATGAATTTGACGGGGTGATTGGTTCCGATGACGTCCACAGCTTAGCTCGTTTGTATATGCTTCAAAGCGAAGCCGATAAGTATGCTGCGACGCCAGCGGGATTTTGGGACTGTTGGGTCTTGGTGCCGATGGGGAAGGCCCAAGCAGTGTTGGGAAAGGATCTGTTCAAAGTAAACCGCCAATGCGGATACGTTGGGGACGGCGCATTTCTGATGCATGACGTTCTTGACGACCGAAAGGTTGTCCAATGCGTGATATCCGCTGTTGATCATTTGACGACTCATGATCGAAAATGCCCGTTGAACAAGGAAACACTAACGAAGACACTGCGTAATTGGCCCGACGGCCCTATTGCGAAGGGCATGATCCAAGTAGGTCTTACTCTTACCTGGACTAGATCTACTTACCTAGCTAACATCTTTCTAGCTTGCACTCGACCAAGAAGACTTACATGCATACTCTTAGCTAGAGCATAAAGAGACTCCTCATTACTGGAACGGCGCGGGGTGTTTAATGGGCGATGCGGCTCATGCTATGACACCGTGGCAAGGTTCCGGTGCTGAGATGGCATTTGAGGATGTAATGATCATGCAGGAGCTTTTCAGTCATGTACGCTCACCAACGCAGATCGGGGCAGCTTTCAAGGCGTTCGATTCGTTGAGGCGACCGCGCCGTCAGGGGGTAATCGACTCAAGCAGGGAGACGGGGATAATTCTATGCAGAGAAAATGAAGAAGCCGGCCTAGACCCGGAGAAATTAGCGAGCATATTATCGACGAAGTGGAATTTCATTGCTGGAATAGATATGAAAACACACAAGACCGAGGCAGTCATTAAGCTTAAAGAGTATCTAGACGCCATAGGCCCTGCTGAAGTATAATATCAAGGCAAATACAGCCAAACAGATTAACTACCTAACCTACATGTAGAGAGAGTAGTTTGGCATTTAATCAAAAACCCTGTAAAGTGTAGACTTAGTCGTCTACCTACATTCTAATGGGAGAGGCTTTCTTGGGGCACGTGGATCCAAGCTCTTGATGTTGTGACTCTTCTATATTGTGTTTGTTTCTTACCCTCGGCATTATTATAGCAGTATGAAATATCTGTACCCTCTACCCCTCTTCATAATATCACCAGCTACCTACCTTTGGTTTTGGTTTTCCTTTGCTACGAATACTAACTTAGTACTCAGATCTTAAAGAGGCGTGCTCGAGAATGGGATCATACCATAGTATGTATAGATAGCAATGCATGTTAATTTATGATTTCATCATGTTATATGCATAATCTTGATTGTAAACCGGGTCTTTGTGTGCGCGTGGCTTGTTCAATTACAGATCCTAGAGCTCTTATGAAAGCGTCTGTGGACTGGTAACTGCGATCTCGTTTTACTGCTCCTTCGGAGCTGCCGCTCACCGTCATATAAAAAGGAATGAAGATGCCCTCAGATACCAACGTACTCTTGGCGCTCGTCGTCTAAGACGTCAAAGTGCCTTTCTTGGAAGGGGAAACCGAGCCGCGTTTACGTCAACCGAAACTGGGGGGCCTAAAGCCCGTCTCTGACAGGCTCGCGACAGCAACAGGCTTGAAGTGAGACCACCTGGGGTGACTTGAGGGTCCATAGTGGTAGAAGCAGCGCTGGCATTTACAGAATATGTGTAAGGTAAAATGCTGTTGTATCCGCAACCTAATACGAGGTTTTGTCCTGTTAAACAGCGGTATCTGGTTTACTTTATAACTCCTGATGTGCTCACGTGGCCATGTTGGCTCCGCTATGATGCTGTTGGTAACCTGGTGGCAATATGGCGCCGCTACTCCTTATGAAATCCATAGATACTACTTGTCTGCTTGCCAGACCTTATCAACAGCATTGCGAGCATCAAACTCCCACAGCCAGCACTGAAAGAATGGATCGGCTAGCAAATTCGGATGTCCAACTGTAGGTGCCTCACTGCTCAAAAGTTCTTGGTCCCGCTCTTGCCTCACGGCACCATCCGCAGACTGCCAAAGTCTACCGCTCTTTCGACTTGCTCTGCTCACATGCCCGACTCTCTCCTTTCGAATATGCTGGTATAGAGAGAGGCATTTGGGGAAGTCATCACTGCTTTTCGCTTTCCCTAGTAAGTAGGAGAGGACGGATATTGACTCTAAACCTTGTGCGGCGCCCTGAGAGCTGTTGGAGGTCAGTGAATGGCCCAGATCTAAGTTGGCTTAGATCTGGAGAGACTCACAGGTATGGCAATATTGGATGGGCTGCGTCACCCACTATGCAGAATTTGTTCTCGTCGTTAACCCAAGAAATTTCATGACTTGGCGGTTCAAATAGCATCCGTCGTTCGCAGTTGCCGTCCGGTGACAAGCCGATAAGCGTATGTAGTCTAGGGTCCCAGCCCTGAAGCGCAAGGGCAAGGTCGGCGAGGCCAACTTTCTGAGGGCCAAAAAACGCATCCTGGAGGCTAGAAGACCATGGCTGAACATAAGCAATATACATGGTGCCATGAAGAGTGTATAGGACCACGTGCCCACTCGGGCCCATCCAAAGACAGATACCGGACTCGTCGACGAACTGACGCAGCGATGGGATGGCTTGTACCGCACTCTTGTCCACGGCCATTCGGTTAACGACTTGTCCGTGAGGGTTGATGTCTGTTTCTCGTCCTATCATTGCCGCTCGCACGGCAGAGCCAATGCCATCTGCGCCGATAAACAGATCGGCCTCGATGTCATAGCTAGAGCCGCCATCCTCACCAGTTTCGCATGGAGTCACCAGTCCGTTCACCATGTCTATACTACTGGCTGCGATATCAGTTCCCATTTGTATCTGCGCCCCTGCGGTGACTGCGGCTTCATAGAGACACTCCCGAAGATGGGCGCGATGGACCGTTAGTACAGGTGCTCCGTACTTGGACTCTAGCTCTGACAGATCTTGCTTATGCATCACACGATCTGTGTCATATGCTCGAAGAACTATCGAGCGACATTTGGTAGCTCTGGGTAAGAGTCGCTCGTAGACTCCTATATCCTGCAGTACACGAACTCCATTGGAGTGCAGCTGGATACCGTAGCCTGGCGTGGAACAGAACAGAAGTGTCAACAAATGGCCCATTCATCAGGTTCTTTAGGTAGAGCGAATAAAGTGCCTTGCTTTTTCGAGTGTTGTATTCTTCTCAAGTACCTGAACGTCAAACCCTTGACGGCGCAATAAAACACTGCCGGCAAGCCCGACCAAACCGCCACCAACGATGCAGACTCGATTAGCCAGATGGGGGCTATCAGAGACCATAACTGGCGGCACTGTTCGTTTACTGGAAAGCCACTGATAGGCACCGCCCCTTTGCGAATGTAAAGCTGTATGTGAACCGCCAACTCCTTCTCTTACAGGGCAATACTGCTGTTGTACAAATATTTGTCCCGAAGCTACAGTGGAATGAGAAAATGAAGGTCAAGTAGTGGCACCATCTACTATTTTTTCTGAATTGATGACCTTGCCTATCGTTTGTCACGCGGGCTTTTGGTGGCTTCATAATCTTCAAGTCCACAAACCGACATCGCCTAATATTACTCTGCAAATCCTATCAACACATGGTTATACGTTGCCTGCCCCCCTGGTTTGGTGTTAGGACACAACGCGCCCTTGTTCGATCATATGCTCCACCTTAGTTTTATTCCTACGGGGTGAGCCCGAGGCATAGTTAGAGAGCCCATCAGGTATCCAACCGGGATAATACCACGGACGGAAGACTAGAACCTTTGTGGGGGCGGATGAGATCGCAAAAGGCCCGATCTGTTTGTCTAAGTGTTGGTAGATCCGAAGGTGAGCCTCGTCAAGCTACACGGTAAGCGACATCTACTTTCACCGCTTCTATGGCGTTGGCGACAACCATGCGGCGCAGCCTGCAGGAGAAGGGGATGTTGCATCCAACCACCTAAGTCGTATTCGGTCTCCGAGCTGCAGATCAAAGCGAGTAAAAACACCATCGATAAACAAATTTACCTCCCTAGATCGCATTCGTCGTGTTGGACGTAAAGGATAAGTCTTTTGTTGCAGTTGGTTGTAAAATGCTGCAATACACTCCCCAAAACGTTCGTGGAATGATGAATCCGGGTGCCTGGTCAGATGCGGGGCAGAAAAGTCCTGTACTGATAGGGCCCCCCGCGACTTGTAGCGTTCAGTGTGAGGCGAAACAGCACAGTCGACTTAACATGACACCGCTTTCCCTACGCTGTTGGAAAGTGCTGGTGATTTGAGCGCTCAGCCATCTTGATTCTTTATGGGCGGGCGCTGCCGGCGACCGACCAAACCCTCTTACATATTGCGACGTAATTAGCATGCATGCTAGTTACGCCTTACGTTATAGGGTAGCTATAGGACTAAAGGGGGCTAGCTTGATTTTTGTTTTTATATATATAGCTATTATTTTTGCGTTGCTTTTTAAACCTAAATACCTAGCTATTTATTATATATTTAATATACTAAGTTATACTTTTTAAAATACTTTTATAAAGCTATAATTAATATAAAGCTTTTAAAACCTAGTTAATATGTTTACTTTAGCTAAACTTTTTTTAATATAAAGTTAAAATAATTTTTAAAATTTTTTAATTTTATTATAATAGTAATTTTGCTTAAATATAAAATTTATAAAAGCTTTTTTTTATAAAGTAAACTATATATAAAAAATAAAAAGCTAAAAATTAATAATATGCTTATATATATAAATGTGTTTAAGCTAAAAATATAGTAAGTTTTTATAACTATTAATAATTTAATTAAAAAAATAAAAATAAAATATTAGCTTACTTTAAACTTTAAAAACTATAAAAATTAGCTAAAAGCTTTAGTATAAAAACAATATATTATAAAAAAGCCTTAAAAAAAGCTAAGCTATTATAGTTTAAAACTAAGTAATAAAAGCTATATAAATTAAGCTATAAAGCTAAAACTATAAAATATAATTTAGCTAGCTTACTACTTTTAATTTAATAAAGCTATAAAACTATAATTTAAAAAATATTTTTAATAGTAATTTAAAAAAATTAAAAATATAAAAAAACTAAAAAAAAACTAAAAAATAAATAGCTAAAAAACTAAAAAAACTAGAAAATAAGTAGCTAAAAAACTAAAAAAATTAAAAAACTAAAAAATTTTAAATATTATAATAAATAAAAAAAAGTAGCATATTTTATAAAGTATAAAAAAAGTTTATAGTATTTAAAGCTATATATATATAAGCTAGCAGTTAAAAGCTAAAATAATTTAAAAATTAAACTTTTAATAAAAACTTTAAAAATTAATAGCTTATTTAAGCAAAAACTTTTAAAATTTTAACTAAATATAAATACTAGCTAATACTTTTTTATTATATTTTTTTTCTTTTTTAGTTAATACTAACTTTTTAATATATTTATACCTTATTATTTTAGCTTATATTATTTTATATAGTTTTTTTTATTTAATACGTTGCTTTTTATAAAACTTTATAGTTTTATAAACAAAAATTATAATTTAAGCTATTACTTTATATTACTTAAACTTTTTATTAAAACTAGCAAAATAGCTAAATTGTATATTTTAATTAATATATGCGTAAAGAAGTAAAACTTCTTTTTTTTGCAAAATTTGTATATACTAAATAGGTAAAAAGAGACCTTTTATAAGAGGACCTTTTTTTTTATAGTAGTTTTTATTATAGCTATATAACTTTTATTATATAAGTATTATATTAATTTTTATTATTTTATAACCTATTAAATTTAATATACCCTTTTAAAATAAGCTAATATACTAGTTTATTTTATAGCTATAAATAATACTTTTATTTTATAATATTATAGCTTTTATAGTAATAGTTATAGTATTTTAAATTGTTTTAATTTATTTTCTTAGTTTTTTTATACTTTTATAGTAATAAGCTAATTAATTTTAGTTTAAATAGCTTTAATATTAACTAAATTAATTTATTATAAAAAGCTTGCTTATTTATTTTATATTAAAAACTTT
>MU401749.1:0-40029 GCA_022579005.1 Poronia punctata
AAGTATAGTAGTATAAAGTAATAGTTTTTTATATAATAAAATAATATTTTACTAAAGCTATAATAGCTTATAATAAGTTTAAATATTTAAATAGTCTTTTATATAGCTTATTAACATTTACTAAGCATATGCTTTAAAAATTTAAATAAATATAAAGTTAAAGCTTAGTACGCTTATAAAGTTAAAATTATTTATTATTAAAAGTTAGTTACTAATATAAAGTATAAGCTTTATATTATTTTTTTTATTATTATTTAATTTTATTAAGTTAGCTAGCAATAATAATTATATTAAAGCTTAGCTAGCTATTATAATTAATATAATATAAGCTTATAGCTAAAATTAGCATATTATTAGCATATACGCAGCTTTTATTTATACTTATATTATTTAGCAACTTAATTACTTTAGTATTAAGCTATTATAAAAAGTTATAGTTTAAAATAGCTAATATTATAAAAAGCTGCTAAACTATATATTATAGTAGGAAGGAAGGATATAGAGAAAGGATAGTTAAGTATAACATTAGGTATATTAGGTATTATAGTTAATATAGACTAATGTTTAAAAAGAGAAGGAATTTTATTTAATATAGGGGTAGGACATATTTTTTATATAAGTTTAATAAAGGTACTGTGATAAATAAAGCATGTGACCTAGATTTAAAGGTATTAGAAGTACCTTAGGTAACTAAGTACGTAGTAACCTTATCTTAGATAAGATAAGATACGCTGCGCGTATTTTAAACTATTATATAATATGTACTTATACTTAAAAAGTACTAAAAATATATAAAGCACTTTAAACTTAGTTAAATACTTTTATAAATTATAGTTAATTATATTATATTTTTAAGCGTATAGTTTTACTTTTAATGCTTTGCACTTATTTTAATTTACTTTGTTTACTATAACTTATTATTAAAGTTATAAGCTTAGTTTGCTTATAAAAAACTAGTGCTACTTTTAAAAGCTTAAAAGCTAATTAACTACTTATAACTTTATTTTTAAGCTTTTATTTATAAACTATTTAATATAAACTTTAACTTATTTAAAACTATTTTAAATATATTTAACTTTTTTAATACTTTTTTATTTAAATAAGCATTTTAATATAACTTAAAAAGCTTTTAAAGCATTTAAAATATTAAAAAATAAAATCGACGTAAATATTACTTTTAAAAATGCTTATAACTAAGTAAAGTAGTATTAAAAGCTTAAGTTTATTTATTATTAGCGTAGTATTTAGGAAAAAGTAAACTTAAATGCTTTTAAAACTATTTATAGTTTAATAAAGCTTTATAAAAATTTTACTAAAAAAAAAGCAAAAAAGGTTATTATTTAGCGTTAACTGCGTAAATACTATAAAGTATAGCTACGCTACTTTAATAACCTTTAAAATAATAAAAAGCCTAACTTTTTTAAAACCTTAAACTTTAATAAGGCTAAAATTTAAACTATATACAAAATAATAATTAATAAAAATAATAAGCATAAAAAATAAGTTATTATGCTTTAAGCACATTTAACCTTTATTTAAAATTAAGTTAATAAAATAGTTAATAACTACTTTAAAAGCTAAGTTTAAGTGCTTTAAAACTAAAACTATAATTATATGCTATAAAACTTTATTTAGCGCTTAAAAGGAATTATTACCTTATATAATATTAAGTTTTAATAAATTACTTAAAAATTATATTATTAAGTACTTACTAAAATATAAAAAAGCTTAGTTAAGCTAAGCAAGTAGTATAAAAAATAGCAAGTAGTATATAATAAAGCTTTTAACTATAATATAGTAAATATTAAAAAACTACTAGCAGCAAAAAATTTTTTAATTGTAATAAGTACTAAGATTGTATTAAAGTAGGCCTAAAATAAAAAAATATAACTTTTTTGCTGCTAAGCTTTTAGTAAATTAATTTTAATGCTTGCAAAATATGCTAAAATTTTTAAAAAGTATAATTAAAAGTTAAAAAACTAAAAAAAAGCCAATATTTTAGCTATTTTTATAATAGCAATTTTAAACAACTTTAAAAAAGCAAAAGCACTTTAAGTAAAGTTAAATACTAAAAACGCTTTTAAAAGCAAGTTTTGCTTATATTTTTTTAAAAACAAAAAAAACAATTACTTATAATTACTACGTAAGTATGCTTACCTCTAGCGCGCTACTACTAAATCTATAAGCTTTAAAAGTTTTTAAATAAGCAATAAGTACATTAAAAAAACTAAAAAGCGCTACTTACTTGCTAAGTAAAATAGACTTTAATAAAAAATTGCAAAAAAAAGGTAAGCAGTACTATTAAGACTTATAAGCTTTAAAAAAAAAGGAAAATTAAATAAGCAAAAAAATTTTAGCTAAAGTAAGTATTTACTTAAAAATTAAATTTATATAGTAATTAATTTAATAAGCTTTAATATTAAAGCTAAAAACTTTGCTATATTTATAATACTTAAATAACTTTAATATATACTAGTAAATAGCATAGTGCTAAATAATTATAAAGCAGTTTACTTAGTTAATAAATTAAATTTATTAAATAAAAAAAGCTTTTAGGCTATATTTAATAGTAGCGTTTTATTTAGCACTATAAGCTTTTTAGTAATTAAAAAAAGTTAATAAATAATTTAAAAGGTAATAAATAAGATTATAAGCTTTTATATAAAAAACTTAGTTTTAAAAAATATAAACGTAGTTAAAGGTTTTTATATTAATATTGTTTTAAAAGCTTAACTTTAGCAAAAAAAAATTTAGTATTGTAGTTTTAATTGCTTGCTTTAATATAAATTAATTAAGCATAATACTATACTTAAAATATTTATATGTTATTATAACTTAGTTTTTTTTAAATATAAGCCTTAATTTTTTTACTTTAGCAGTTACTTAGTAAACTTTACAATATTTTTTAATATTTTACTTAGTATTATAAAGATTATAATAGCTATTATAAAAAAAAGATATTAACTTTTTAAAGACCTACTATAACTATAAACTAATTTAAAAAAATTATAGCACTTAAAAGCAAAATACTTAGGTTTAAAAGCTTTATAAGCTTTAGCTAATAAAGCATAAAACGTTAAAATTTAAAAAACGCTTTATATTAAGTATAATAGCTATACTACTACTTATATAATTAAAGTAGTATTTTGCTAAACTTTAAAGCGTTGCGCAAGTTAGCTATTTTAAAGGATTTATTAGGATTTATTTAACTATAAAAAAGGCTATAATAAATCTGCGTAAATGTTAGTTTTAAAAAATAAATATAGCAAAATGCTTTAAGCTTTTTTACTATAAAAAAAAAGCTTAAAACTAGTACTTAAAAAGCTTACTAATTTTAAAAAGTAAGTAAAACGCTAGTTTAGACTTTTTTTTTACTTTTTTTACTATAATAATAAAAAAGTAGTTATTGCTATAAAAAAAAAGATTAAGTATAAAAAGTAATATAAAAAAAAAAAAATTATAATAAAGACCTTATTTATATATGTTAAAAAACTAGTAAAAGTAAGTAAACAAGCTAAATAATAGATTATATATAAGTTAATTGCTATAATAAATAAAGCACGTTTGCTTACTAAACTATAGCTAAAAACAATTTAAGCAGCAGCGTAGTTATATAATTAAAGCTTTTTAAAAGCTTATAATTTTTATAGCCTATTTAAAAAGCTTTATATATAGTTTATATATTATTTTTGCTAATATATACTAAAAGTAAAAAAAGCATTAATAAGTAATTTTAAACTAAACTAGTTAAAAATAGTAATATATAAATATAAATGCTATTTATTAAAGCAAAATTTCTTTATAAGTTATTAAAAACAAGCATTTAAAATAAAACCTCGGGCATATATAAAATATATAGTAAAGTATATAATAACTAACTTATACTAAATTTAAATACTTATAATAAAGCAAGTAATTATATTTAAAAATATAAAGTTTAATAAAATATAGTTTTATAACTTAAAAAAAACTTATAAGTATATTAGTTAAAAAATAGTATAGTATAAGTTTATTAAAGTTAAACTAATACTAATGTTATTTTTTAATAAACTTTTAAATAATAAGATTAAAAATATTTTAAGTTATAAAATATTACTTAATACGCTACTAATAATAAAAAAAACTAAAAGTATGCTTAAACTAACTAAAGGCTTAAATAACTTTTTATAAGCTTATAAGTTAAAAGTAAATATAGCATAAAAGTAAATAAAGCTACTTAAAAACTTATAATATTAGTAATAAAAACTTATAACTTTTAAAAATATATTAAAGCTTTTTAAGTAAAGAAAATAGTATAACTAAAAACTTAAATAACAAAGTAGTATACCGGTAGCACTTAAAAAAAGTGTATAAAATATAAAGTAAAAACTATAAAAGTTAAGTATACTAAAAAGAACGCTGTAAGCTAATATTAATAAGCAGCTTAAATAAAAAACGGCTGCTTTAAAACGTTTAAGCTTATAAAGTAATATAATAAAGCATTAAAATATAATTTTAAATGCTTAACTATATTTAATAATAAAAAAAAAAGCTTTAAAGTATTAAGAAAACTTTTATAATGCTTTAAAGCACTTTAATACTTTTAATATGCAACTTAAAAAAAAGCAAAACAAAGCTTTTAAAAAAAAAGCATAAAGCTTAAATGCTTTTAATATAAAAAAGCTAAAAACAAAAAAAAAATATATTTAGTAAAAATTTTTAAAATAAGTTAAAAAAAGTAAAAAACTTTATAAATTTTTACTTTATAATAAAGCTAAAGAAAATAATTAGCATATATTTACAATACTTATATATAGCAAAAATATAATTGCAATACTAAATAATAATAATAAGTATTAAAAATCTTTTTTAAAAACATTTTTTTTAAATTAACTAAAAGCAATTTATTAAAAAAATTAAAAATACAAAACTTTATACGTTATATTTACAACAGTAGTAAGGCAAATAAAAGCAAAACGTTTAAGTGCTTTTTTAAAAAAAAAAATTTATTAAAATAACTTAGTAAAGCTAAAACTTAAACATTAAAAAAACCTTATAACGCATTTGCTAAAAAAGTATTTTAAAAAAAGTGCAAAAAGAAAGCTAAATTAAATACTTACACTTAATATTATAAAACATATTTTATATAAAAATATAATAAGTAGGCTACTGTTATTAAAATAAGTATTTGCTTATAAGTTTAATAAAAAAAAGTATTTTATAAACTATAAAGCTAAACTAGTAATAAAAGAAAATTAATAAGTAATTAATACTTTTTAGTTAACTTATATAGCTACTTTTGCTACTTTAACTTTTTAATTAGTTATAGCAATAGTAGCTTATTTTAGTTTTAAATATAAACAGTATAATATTAAAAGCATGTTTTTTAATATAAGTAAAAAAAGTAAAAAGCTAGTAGTGTACAATATGCTTAATAGTATAAAAAAGCATTTTAATAAAGTTATGCTGCTTTTAAAAGCATTATATAGTTTAAAAAACTTGCTTTTTTTTTAATATAAAAAATTTTTAAACATACTAATAAAACTTAGTTTTATACCTTTTAAAAAAGAACTTTGCTTGTTTTATAATAAAAACTACTAAATATTAGTAGTTTTTTATATAAATAATTTTTTAGTACTATACTTAAAGTTTTATAAAGCACAAGCGTTTTAAATAACCTAAGGTATTAAATAAGCATATAAAATTAAAAACTAAAAAAATATTATATAGTTTTTTAAAATTAAAGTAGTAAGAAATAAAAAAAAAAAAACAATTTTTTTATTATATAATTAATATATTAAAAAAGTAGTTAAGCGTTATAATCTAGCTAATAAGAGCTAGATACTATATATACTACTACTTTATAAAAAACTAAAAAAGTTTAAAAGCATAGCAATAAAAGCATAAATTAAAGCGTATTAAAAGCATATAAAATTAATTATATATATAGCAATTATAATAAAAGCAAATATATTATATACTATATTACTTTTATTAAAATTTTTAACTAACTTAGGTTTAAAGCATTTAGTTATAGCAAATTAAGTTATTAAGTATTTATACTATACTAAAAAGCTAAAAATAGTAATAAACTATTTTTTTAGTAGCTTATAAGCATTAGTAATAGTAAAAAATACGTTTTTTGCTAATAATTTAAAAACATAGCAATTTTTTTATAAATATTTAATAAGTTTATAAAAAGGCTTAATTACTTAAAAAACATATTAATAAAATATAGTTTTTACTTTTACTATAAAGGCAAAGTTAATAGTTTTAAAACTAATAAGCAAAAAGGCTATAACGCTAAAGCGTTTAATAGCTAATATAAAGCTTAATTTTAACTAAAACTAAAAAATTTACTTTAATAATATATAAGTAATTTACTTAGCAGTAAAAAATAAAAAATATATTAGTACTTAATTAAAACATATTAATATATAAAACATATAAATATATAAGTAATATTAAAAAAGCTTATTTAAAATTAAATATATAGTAATAGCTAATATACTAGCTAATAAACTTACTAAAAACTTATTTTAAAAAGCGTTTAAATATTTTAAATTACTACTAAACTTATAACAAATTTTAATACTACTACTTAAAATAGGAAATTAACTTTAAAAGGTAGCAAAGCATTACACTTTAATTAAAAAAAGGCGTAAGTATTAAAAGTTTATTATAAGACTTTAATATTTATATTTAAACTAGCTAAGCAAGATTACTTAAAAAACAATAAATAATAAACAAGCGTAAAATAAAACTAATTTAATTTTTTTTAAAAGCTTTTTTACTTTTTATTTTCTTTTTTTATTTTTTTTGCTTAAGCATTAGTAGCACGCTGCTAACTTTAACTACTATAAGCTTTATAAGCACTATAATTACTACTATATACTTTTTACTAAAAAGTGCTAAGACTTTAAAAACTAATAGTAGCATTTTAAGCTAAAATAAGCTTTTTATTGTTTACTATAAGCTTGTTAAGCTTTGCGTTTTTAATTTTATAACCTTTTAGCTTAAGCATTTAAAACATAATATTTTGCATTTTTTTTAAAAACACTTGCTGCTAAACATTTTTTTTAAAATAAAAGTAAATAATGCGCTAGTAAAAATTACTATAATGCTTATTTAAAGTATTAATATACTTATATAACTTTTTTACTTTTTAAAATAAAGTTAAACACTTATAAGCATTAAAAATAAAAGTAAAATACTTATTTAATTTTTAGTAGTTGTTTTTGCTTTAAGTATTTTAAATAAAGCGTTAGCATATAATATAACCTAAATAGAAAGTAAATAATAAGCTTAGCTAGTAGTACAACATAAGCAAAAATAGCAATTTAAGTTAGCTATATTATAATAATTAATTTTAAAAAATAAATAAACAAAACTATATATTATAGCTAAAAAACAATTAGCGTACAAAATATTTTAATAAGTACTTAGTTATAATTTAAGTACAACTTTTTGCTTTTTTTTATAAATAAAAGGAGCAGGCGTTTTAAAAATAGCTTTATTAGCATATAAAAGCTAATTTAAAGTGTATAGCCTTATATAATTATAATATAAAATATAATCTTTGTTTATATTAAACTTGCTAAACTAAATATTATTATTGCTATTATTATTGCTTTTTTTATTAAAACTAAAGCTAATAAAAATAAAAGTATTTAAACTAAAGCTAATAAAAGCAAAAGCATTAAAAATAGTTTATAAAACTTATAGCTATTTATTAAGTACTAAATTTAAACTAGCGTTAAATAACATATTTAAGCGTTATTTTAGCACTTAACTTTTTTTTACTAAGCTAAAAGCGTATAGTAAAACAATATATATAAAAAAAAAAAACTTTAAAAAAAAACCTTAACTAAAAACAAAAAAATTGCGCTTAAGAGCTTTTTATAGCTTTTAAGCAATAGCTTCCTTTTTTAGTATAAAAAAAACTTTTTAATAAAATAAACAACTATATAGCAAAAGTAAATTAGTATAGTTAAATAAAAAAGCAAGCATTATAATAAATTAAAAATGCTTTAACTTATTATACAAAACTTTTATAATAATCTTTACTATAAAAACAAATATAAAGCAAAAAATATGCTTTTAATTAAAAAATATAATAAGTTGCAGCTTATAATGCTAACTAAAGCAAAGCACGCATTTTTTTTGCGCGCTAAAGCTTTCTACTGCCTTTTAAAGCTAATTAAAAAGTTTATAGTACTAGCAGTTTATTTAGCTATACTAGTGCAGCAAAAAAATTAATAACTAAATTAAGTGCTATAAAAAATATTATAGCAAAAATAAAAAAAGTATTTATAATATTTTTAAGTTGCTTGCTAGCAACTTGCACTTTAAGCAAAAGTATAAAAGTATTTATAATATATTTAAGTTGCTTACTAGTAACTAACACTTTAAGCAAAAGTATAAAAGTATTTATAATATTATTTAGTTGCTTGCTAGTAATATTTTTATTTATAATATTTTTAAGCTGCTTGCTAGCAGCTTTTTTTATATTATCTTGCTAACGTTAATAAATATAACATATTATAAGATTACTTTTACTTAATAAATTAAATAGTAAAAAAATAAGTAACTAAGCTATATACTTTGCTTACTATTTAGTATGCTTTAAAGCATAAGCAGCGTTTATACTAGCAAAGGCATTATATATAAACACTATGCTAAAAGCAACTTTTGCTATTAAAAAAAGCATAAGCGTTATATAAAAAAATAGCAAACTGTAAACCTTAGTATAAAAGACGCAAAAAGTAACTATAAGCACTTTAAAAGCTTATTTAAGCACAATAACCTTTTTATAAGTATTAAAATTATTATTTAAATACTTATTAGCTTTTACTATAAAAGTTTAACTAATAGTAGCAACTTTTAAATAAGCATTTATATTATTATTAAAATGCTTGTTTTTTAATACTTGCTTTATAAAGCCTTTTTTATAACGTAACTAGTTTTGCTTTTTTTTAAATAGTAAGCTAAAGACTATATTAAATATAAGCGTAAAATGCTTTAATAAAAGCAAACTTATAATTAAAATAAGTTAAACAAATATTATAAGTAATATAAGAAAGCTTATAAGCATACTAGCTTTATTTTTTTTATAATAAAGTATTGCAAAAGCTAAGTTGCGCTTGCTTACGTTATAAAAGTTTTTTATATAAGCCTAGGCTAAAAAGGCAGCAAGATCTTTTATATTAAAGTTTATATTTATATGCTTAGCTATAGCTTAAAACTTTTTTTTTAACTAATAAACTATTTATATATTAAAAATAAGTTTAAATTTTACATTATACACTATAAAATAACGTAGCAAGCATTAAATAAAAAAAAGAATACGTATATTATTTACTTTATAATTAAAAAGCGTAATAATATTTTAAATACTTTAAAAATTAATTAAAAACTAATGCTTATACGCTAAAAAGTAGTAATAAGTATATAAAATAAAAAAATATAAAGGCAAAGATATAAAAAAAAAAAGGTTAAAAAATTTAAAAAAGTATTTAAGCTTATAAAGAAATTAGCGCAAGTAAAGTAAATAAATAGCAAACGTAACTAAGTACTATAACATAATATAAAATACTTAAAAGTACTTAGTTTAAATATAAGTATATTTAACGTATTTATAGGCCTATATAGACAATAAAGTACTAAAGTACTTAATTACTTTAACTTATTTTAACTACTATATATTATAACGTATTTTTAAATATATACTTATATTTAAAAAAAACTTAAAGATTGCTAGCATTTATATAATTACTAGCACTTTACAATTATTATAACGCATTTTAAATATGCAAACATATTTAAAAATTAGTTTATATACGCTAATATTATTATTTTATTTATAACAATTTCCTTTTATTTACTTATATTATCTTACTAGTTAACATTTAAAGCTGTTTATAATAATTAGCTTTAAATAAAGGGTATATAATAAATAAAGCATATAACCTAAATTTAAAAGTATTAAAAGTACTTTAAGTAACTAAGTACATAGTAACCTTATTTTAAATAAAGTAAAATATGCTGCATATATTTTAAACTATTATATAACATATACCTATACTTAAAAGGTACTAAAAATATATAAAGCACCTTAAACCTAGTTAAATACTTTTATAGATTATAGTTAATTATATTACATTTTTAAGCGTATAGTTCTACCTTTAATGCTTTGCACCTATCCTAATCCACTCTATTCGCTGCAACTCATCGTCGAAGGTACTTTATACCTTTGTTATTATAATTATTCCCCTTTTTTACTATATTTAATTATAAGTATATTAATAGTATTATTTTAAATATATGTAGTTTAGCTGTTTATATATTTTTTAGCTATAACTTTTAATTAACTTAACTAATTAAATTATTTAGTACTTAAGTACTTAAGTACTTTTTAATTAAATTATAAGTATTAAAGTTAGGTTTGTTATAAGTGTGTTTTATAGTTAGTTTAAATATATACTAATATACTTTTATATTTTACTAATACTTATACTAACTTTTTTATTTTTTATTTTTAATACTTTTATTACTACTATTATTTTAATTTTACTTTTTATTTTTTACAACTTTTTTTTTTTTATATTTATTAACACTTATTTTACCTTTTTTTTACTTTTTTTCCTTTTTGTTTTAGACTTAATTTAATGCAATATTAGCTCTTGCTGCTAATTTTGTAGTTTACTATAAAAAAGATAATAAAAACAAAAGCTAATATAAAAGTAATAAAGGTAAAAGTAATGCTAGCTAAAATAATATAAGTAGTATAGCTAGTATAGCTAGTATAGCTAGTAGACGTGCTTATAGTAGGCGTTATAAACTTTATAGTTTGCGTAAGTAAAGTACTAAAGTGCGTAATTAAAAATATAGTACTTATAATAGCTAAAAAATTATATTAGTTTTAAATGCTTGCTAGCTTTGTTTTAAACATATAATATATAATTTTTAGCTAAATAAAGGTTTGCTGCTTTATATAGTATATATTTATAAAAATTTTAATGCTTTTTTTTATAAAACCTATTAAAAAGCTTATAATACTTATAAGCCTATATATTAATTTATACTTTTTTTATATGCGTTTTACTAACTTTTAATATTTTATTTTTTTTAGTTGCTAAAAATGTTATAGTTTAATATAATTTAGGTTATTAAGTTGCTAAAGTAGTTTAAAGCTGCTTTTTTTTTACTTATACTATTTTTAGTAATTTACGTAGCTTAGCTGTTGCTAATAAAAATAATATTAAATTTTAAAATAGTTTAGTTATATTTTGCAGTAAAATTATAAAAGCTTAATTTTGCTTTTATACTGCTTTTTACTATATAGTATTAATATATTAGTTTATATATAATCTAACTAGCAAAAAGAGTTTAAATAAAGAAAATATAGTTTTTTATAGTTAGTATTATTTTTAAACTAAAACTTTACTTTAAAGTTTAGTTAAATAACTTATTATTAATGTAGTAAGTTTTATAATTTATATATAGTTTAAGCATATTTTTAATAATTTTAAGGTTTTAATTTACGCTATTAGTATTTTTATACTACCTTTTTTTGCTTTTAACTAATAAAAATAGGTTTTTTAGCTTAGTTTTTAGCTGTTAGCTTATTTATAAAAAAATTAAAAAAGGCTATAATTAAAAAGCATAGCGCTAAGTTATAGTAATAAATTATTGCACTAAAGAAAAATAATAATATTTTTATTTTTAATTAGTTGTAGTTTTGTAGTATTTTTAGATATTATTTAAAAGCTTTAAACTATTAGTAGTTTAGCTTTTTTAGCTAGAGTTAATTTAATTTTGTTGTTGTTAATATTTAATATTGTTGTTTTATAATATAATTTAATTGTTGCTAACTAGTAAATATAAATTCTTTTTTTTTCTTAAAAAGTTAACTAGATAATACTAGCACTTAATTTGTATTTAAATTAATAATGTTGTATTAGGTAATTAGCTTAAATTTGCATAGTTTTTTTAACTTATAACTTTTATTATTTTATTTAGCATTATAAATTTTCTTTTTAAATCTTTTAAAAATATAGCTTAAAAACTAAAATGAAAATAATTTAAAGCACCTTTTTAATAGTATATATTAAAGTACTTCTTTAAACTATATTTTTTTATGTAGAGAATCTGGTTTAAAACAGGTTTAAAAGCTTATTAGATTTGCTTTAAAGAGCATACTTATATGTTAGACATTATAATACCTTTTTTAACAACTTTTTAAAGTTGTACTTTTTAAAAACCTTAAGACAGCACTTTTTAATTTTGTATAGGTATTATACCTATATAAATAAAGATATAATATAAAATTATTAAATTTTTATTTATAATATAGCTTCTTGCTAATAATAATTAAAAAAGATCTAGCTATACTTTAATGCTTTTTTAAACTTTGATTAAATGTAATATAAGTGCTTTAAAAGTAAGTAAATAGGTAGCGTTGTTATAATATAATTATATAAGTAGGTAATTACTTTATATAAATAAAGTATAATATTTTATATAATTAAATAGATATTATATTATTAATAATGTATAAAGCAATACTTATTAAAGTTATTTAATTTAATAAAGTAGCAAAGATTATAAAAGCTATATAGTATATAAGCAAATAGTACTTAAAACGTATATAATTTTTGTATAAAGAAATTACTAACTATATAAGTATTAATATCTTAATATTTGTTATAAGTAACTGTTAAAAAAATATTAAAATTGTTATAGTAAGAAAGAAAAATATAGGAAAAGGATAGTTAAGTATAACATTAAGTATATTAAGTATTATAGTTAATATAAACTAATATTTAAAAAGAAAAGAAATCCTATTTAATATAAAGGTAGGACGTATTCTTTATATAGGTCTAATAGAGGTACCTTGTACCTCTGTTATTACACTATACTATATGTATATATAATTTAAATTAGTTAGCAGCTATATATACTGCGTATACTTTATATATACTAAGCGTTTTTATAATAGTTAATTAATTAAATATTTAAAGCAATATTTAGTTTGCGTATACTAAATATATATATAATAATTTAAAATTAAAATCTTTTAATATAATAAAAATTTTTTAAAAGTATTAAAGTATATAGTATTTATTACAAGCTACTATAATTAGCTAGCATAATTTACTAGTACATAAGTAGCGTATTTTTTAACCCCTTTAAAGTTACTAGTGCTAAGCTAAACTAGCGCAGTTTTTAACCCTCGCCAAGCTTTTAGTTACCCCCCGTGACCTACAACCCGTCATTATTACGTATAGTATTATAGGGAATCGGGGATGAGAACGATCTCCAGATACAGTTGTGGCGTACGACTCGGACTAAAATCAAGCTTCAGCTCACAAGTACCGCGGCATCTACCCCAAGAGGTTACTTTCACCCCCTCCATAAACAGCGCCTCGTTTCTCGGGGTCATCCACAGTCGCACAAAAGACACCTCTTGTCCCTCTAACTTAAGAGGCTGTATCCATGTGCTGTACCTGGGGGGGAAAGGTTATCTACCTGTCTAAAACTGGCTTAGATAAGTAAGTAGATAGTTGCAGCGTAACCTTGGATCTGCCTTATTTTAGGCCAGCGGTTCGCAACCCCAATCTCCAGCGAACAGTTGTATTCTGTCGCGTCCAGCCATCACACAGCTGCTATTAATGGCTGCGCTGGTAAGTCGATTGCTTTTTGCCGCTGTCAAATAATGAACATAGCTCTTGCAACATAGCAATTTACTTCCTACGATCGCTCCTTCCTGCGCTCTTCCCCTGCACCTTCACCTTCACTCTTACGTATTGTCTCCTGCATCGGGCCTCCGACGTCACCGTCAACCATTGGGGGGACAGCAAACGAACGACGTCAGTGAGCAATTCAATTCGCCCAGTCTTGGCGACCACGTGCACTGTCATTCGTCACCCGCCACTTATCATTGCTTCGCCCTTCCTACTACAACTTCCAGACTCTCGATGAAGAGTACGAAGCCAAGCTAACGTCGAACGCTTGTCGCACTTATTAGGAATTACCTTGGATGACGCACATGTCGGCTCCCAAATCCGCATCTCGCGCTGATGCTGACGGTGCCGCGAACCCTTCCGACATCACTCCACCGCCATCGTACGCTCCTCCGACATATGCTGCCTTTTCGCCTGCCAATATATCGTCCATCGCATCGGCTGCCAAACGCACATCCACCATCCTTGTTCATCAGAAGTCGCCCTTACTGTTAGCTACGCCCCCACAAGTCACCCGGGCCCTCGCTTACAGCCATCCGTTTCTTCTACCTCTAAATAAACTCGTCGGCTTGCTGAGCTGGACTACCGGCGATCCCTGGGAGAGCTTCCTCTTACTAGCTGCTTTTTGGGCCACTGTACAGTATGGCGACTACATCCTGCGCTTTGCCGGTCCGATCGTCGCCGTGCTGGGGATAATAGCAGGCATGTATGCCCGCCGGTACAGCCCTCTCTCGAGCAGCGGTTGGACCGACCGGGCTATAACGGCCAACAATAAGGATAAGAAGAGGGGAGGCAATGGCTCGGCCCCCGGCCAGGCCGGCTCTGGACACCAACGGAACGCTAGCGAGCTCACGAATACTAAACACCAGAAGACCCTGGACGAGATAGTCGATACTCTCAGGGTATTCACCTCCCGGTGCAATATCCTGCTAGAGCCTATGCTTGCGATGACCGATTTCCTCTCCACCCAGCGCACAGCTACCAGCGCAACGACACGGCCTGCTCTCACGACCCTGTTTGTGCGCATCGTCGCCATCACGCCGGTTTGGATCGTCCTAACCCTACCACCCCTCCACATCATCACGACAAAGAGAGTCGTTCTCGTCTTCGGCACATTGATATTAAGCTGGCATTCCAAAGTTTGTCGAGTGACGAGAACGTTGCTTTGGCGAAGCTTGACGGTGCGGAAACTGGCTAGATGGGTGACAGGGCTGGACTTCGAGACCCCGGTGAAACAAGAGAAAGGACAAGTGAAAGGTCAAGCTGCCGATAGTGCGGACAAGGGCAAAAATGCACACGAGGCAGCGAAAGTCTCTTCCTCGGCCTTGACCGAGGCACTAAAACGCAGCCGTTTGGGGGCCAAAGACTCGGGCGTACGGTTTACCTTTATATTGTACGAGAATCAGAGACGGTGGCTCGGCTTGGGATGGACAAACAGTCTGTTTGCCTATGAGCGCGCAGCTTGGACCGACGAGCAGAACAATTCCGTGCCACCCAAGGATGAGTTTGAGCTACCAGAAGTCGAGGATGGCCGTGCCAGGTGGCAATGGGTGGAGGGTGGCAAATGGCGTGTCGATGGCCTGCCAGATCTAGACGAAGCAGAATATGATGGTGAGGCAGGCAAGATGGGCTGGATTTTCTATGACAACAAGGTATGTTATTAGCGAATGGTGACTTGTGCGTCTTGTTTCTAGCTAACGAGGCTGTAGTGGCAAAATGGCCGCCGAGGGAGCGACGGATGGGGCCGGTGGACGAGGAGACGGAAGTGGTATCGTGATGCGGAACTGGTGGAAGTGTCGGAAGATGAGATGCCTTCGCCCCCGCCACCCGAACTACCAGCCCGACCACGACCCAATGCGGATAATGCTGACGTAGGAGGGCTTCCTTCGTCCATACCCGAATCTACGGCCATAGGAAGCAGGACCAAAGGTGAAGACGACTCTTCTTCGGTGTTGAGCACATCTTCCAAATCGGCCAAGTTTCGACTACCCGGCCCGTCGCTTCGCCGGCGCACGACAGGGGGCACCCAACGCTCAAGAAGGGCGAGTGAGGCCGCCAGCCTGCGATCGAACGATGATGACAGCACCTTGGACCCGGCATTAGAGTTGGAGATACAAGGACATCAGAGGGATCAGGGTCAGTGGGGAATTGGCGACGAGGCACAGATGGGTCTCGAATAACAGGAACGTCTTTGTCGCGCAGTGCATGATATTTAAATTATGTGTTTTATTTCTTAAGCGGCATGGGCGGCGTCTGGTGATACCAATTTATCGATACAAATACACGGTTTGTTTTCTTTTCATCTTTGATCTAGACTATGCTGTCTGACTCTGTTTCAACTGGTTGTGAGAGGAGTGTGATGGAGAAAAGTTTTACTGCCCTCGACACTGCGAGTGCAGGGGGTTTAACGTCACTTGTACGCCATGGATGATGTATCGGGAAATATCTGTGTAAGCGTTGAAGACTATAGCTGATTTATCTTGACTATCTACCGACCTGGAACGGCAAGTTTAGGCACACCTCGCTCGTCAATACCATTACCTCCTGTGCGTACATTGTACCTAAACGTGCCATAAATTGAACTTGGGTATTGACCTTGGTCTTCCTCTCCTTCCCCCTCTCCCTCTGCCTCTTCTCGTCGTGAACCAGGGGTACCGAATAAACTATCCATATCCTCTAGCGAAAGACCTTTTGTCTCTGGGTAAAAGAGGAGAATTATCTGTTTTATATGTATCTTTTAAGCAACTGCCTGTCTGCCATTTATATATAGGTCGGTGGTAGGAGAAGAACAAGAAAAAGAAGAAGAAGAAGAATAAGATATACATACGGGAATACAAGCAAGATTAATGGCCATGAAAAAGAAATATATATCGGATCCGATAGCTTCGATTCCAACCGGCCATATCTGCGCTGCTATTATGGAACCTATGGATCCTGCCGAGGCGGAGATGTTTAGACCGCGGGCGCGGATGGAGGTGGGGAATATCTGTTTTGGGTTTTTTTTTTTTGGTAAGTAAGTATTAGAAAAGGAGGAAGGGGGGAAAAGGGGGGGAAAGGGAAGGGAAGGGGAAGGGGAAAAAAGTGAACCTCGGATCCGTAAACCCATGCTGAAGGACCGAAACTCATGCTATAACCTAATGCGTAGATGAAGATGAAGATTACGCTGGTTATATCTCCGGCGGCGGCGTGGTTTGTTGAATTTGGGGGGATGATGTTTCCTAGGATTCCGTTGATCTGTTTGTAGGGGGAAAGGGTGAGGTTTGTTAGTTAAGGTAAGGGTTATGAAAAAAAGTAAGAAAAGGGGAAGGGGGTAGGGCTGGTATTTACAAGTAAAGCTATTCCCATGGCGAGAGTCCCTGATACGAGTGTTATTCGGCGGCCGAGACGGTCGATTAGGAGGGTTTCGATTATTGTCATGGCGATTTTTAGGGTGGACTGGTTTTTTATATTAACCTTTTTTTTTTTTTTTTGGATTTTTCTTTTTTGATAGAGAATGAATGAATTGAGATTTCTTAGATGAAGGAGAAAAAAGGGGAAAAGGGGAAAGGGGTTGGTGTTACTTTACCTCTATCCCGCCAGCTAGTAAAGCTATTCGGTTCGATAACCCGACTTTTTCAAGGAGTGTTGGAAGATAATATTTCATTGCTGCGGCGCCGGACTTTTTATTTTTATTTTTTTTATCGCCATCAGTCCTTGAATTCTCGCCCTGAGAGAACGAGAGAACGGACGAACGAAAGAAAGAAAACTCACCATCTGTGCCATGAACTGCAAAAGCGCAGCTCTCCACAACCGATTAAATAAACTCCTATCAGTGAAAAGCATCGTCCAACAAGAAGAAGAAGCGCGGCTTCTTACGTCTTGACGAATACGGGATAATTCGTGATGGATCTGTTCGTTTGTGTAGATTTCTTCGCGGAGCCAGTATAGAGATCGGAGGGCTTCCGGGTGGTGGTTGTGTTCTGTCAACCAACGGGGACTGGAAAAGGAGTTCTTTAGGTTAGGGAAATGAATACTTGAGAGAAATAAGGGGGGGAAAGGGGGAGGGCGGTACATACCTCTCGGGAAGAAAGGGGAGACCGATTCCAAAGATGAGGCTTGGTATTAGATTTATAGATAGAGAGAAGCGCCAGGAATTTGATTGGTTTTGAGAAAATGTCATTGCGTATCCGACCCTGGTAAGTTAAGTCAAGTCAAGTTAGTAAATAATGTTATGTTAGATGAAATTTTTGATGATGTAGGTAGAAAGATGCTTACCAAAAACCCGCCGCAAGACCGGCGACAAAGCCAACATGATTTAATACCACATATTTCCCCCTTTTGCCCGCGGGAGCCACCTCACTTTTTACCCATCAGTCTCCTAGTTCTTCGCGGAAGAAAGATGGAATAAAACAGACAAACCTCTGATATAGCGGCACAGACGTAGAAACAATACCAATTCCCAGCCCGGAAATAATCCTCCCGATAATCATCATGGCATAATTCCTTGCCCCTGCTTCAAACGCCGTTCCAACTGCGACGACGACGATACCGACGAGGGCGGCATATCTGCGTCCCAGACGGTCACTGAGAGGGTGGGAGACGAAGATGTAACTCGTCCAGGTGCCGAGGTAATATATGGCTGTGATTACCCCTTTTTGTGAGGGTGTTGGATGGCCCATCACTCGGAGGAAACCGGGGTGGACTAGGACTGATGATAGGATACCGATGTTGTATCTGTGACGGTATTTGTGAGTGAGTGCTCATTAGAGACGACTGACTGACTGACTGACTGACTTACCCCCAAACAAAAGAACCAAGGGCGAAGAAGATGCATAGAAAGTGTAGGCGCACAACGGCTTTTGGTAAGGGTGCCATGATGATGATGATGATGATGATGATGATGATGATGATGATGATGATGAAGAAGAAGCTTTACAATGTTAGGTCTCTTTGATCATTTACGGCGAAAACCATTAATATCTGCCCAAACACCATTCGTCATATAAAAGTACTTCTTCAATTATGTTTATACATACGTAGATACAAATCCGGACATGTTGGGCTATCTAGTTCCCCGCAATACGGCAAATCAATCTGGGGTTACATCTGGTCCCGGATCTGCAAATGCAAGTTAAGAGGCCGGTGCGATGGTGTAGGTCGTCGGCTAAACAGAGTGTTATCGGCAGAATGACACACAATCTTGTACTATGCAACCCAGGTAGATACGAGTAGTTGTGTAGAGTATGATTGAGACTTGTTTTATTTACCGGAGCCTGGGTAATAGGATGATGTCGCTATAACTATCCACATATGTATGTAGGGACGGAACAGGATGTGCGTTACAGACGAAAGATGTTTATATACATACGTGTAGATGCCCAACTAACTATCGAAATCTGAAGAATGTCTGTCTGTGTGATAGGTAGGGTTTGGACGGGAAATTCCAGCTTTCTCCTGAGTGGGAGACAGACACCGACGCAAAAGTTTGAAATGGCTTTACACGTATTAAGACCACGAGAAATGCGCTTCTCAATCGGTATGTATCTCATCTCATCTCATCTCATCTCATCTCACCCTGTCCTTGAAACAAAAGCAACACGAAGCAATAATCTCACACTACTTACTTACCTACCTTTTTCAAGATACCAGAATCCAAACACCACCCCCGTCAGAAGAGGAAAACAACGACGACAACAGCAACAACAAACCCACCCCCGAAATCCGCTGGCGAGACCTCCCCCACAAAGACCAACTCTTCATCCTCTCCCTCTGCCGACTATCCGAGCCCCTATCAAACGTCTGTCTCCTCCCCTACATCTTCTACCTAGTCCGATCCATCACCCCCTATTCCTCCTCCTCCTCCTCCTCTTCAGTCGTATCCTCAAACTCCGGCATCCTAGTAGCCGCCTTCCCACTCGCCCAATTCCTCACAAGTTACCCATGGGGCCATCTATCCGACATCTACGGCCTCCGCCGTCCATCCATCCTATCCGGCTTATTCGTCTCCGTAATCGCCAACATCTGCTTCGGACTATCCAAAACATTCCCCTCATTACTCGTCTGGCGAGTAATCGCAGGTCTCGCAAACGGAAACGTAAGTATAATGCGAACCGTGACGGCCGAAATCGTCCGGGGCAAAAACGAAAAGAAATTCCAGACGAAGGCTTTCCTCTTGTTACCGCTTGTTTTCAATTCCGGCATGGTACTCAGTCTCGCGTTGGGGGGGTGTTTGGCAGAGCCGACGGTCAATCTTCCTGGATTATTTGGCCCCGAGGGGATTTTTAACGTAGATGGGAATAAAGAGGGTGTGGGGTGGGCGTCGAGGTTTCCGTATGCTTTGCCTGCGTTACTGAATGCTGCGGCTTTGGGCTCGGTATGGATCCTTGCTTTTCTAGGCTTGCGCGAGACGGGGCCGGGGAGGTCCGGGAAAGATGAGGATTGGGGGTTGAGACTCGGCAGAAGATGTACGTGTATATGGTGGAGGAGGAGGAAAGATACGAGGGGATACACCGCCCTAGAGAACAACGACGGAAAAAAAGAAGAAGAAGAAGAAGAAGAGGAAGAAGAAGAAACAGCATGCGAAAAACTGTCGGAAAAACCTCCCCGCACCATCTGGACGCGCAAAGTCCTTTCGGCACTGATATCCTTCAGTCTCCTACCACTGCACAACTCGGCATTCATGCACATATTCCCCGTATTCCTAAGCAGTCCTCCCACTCCCTCAACATCCCCATCGACAAATTCCCCGTCGTCGTCATCATTCCTCTTCTTTTCCGGCGGCTTAGGTCTCCCACCATCCACAATCGGACTATGTCTTTCCTTCTTTGGCGTAGGCGGAATCTTGCTCCAGCTATTCATCTACCCGCGTCTACAGAGACGGATAGGGACCCGAGGCGTACTTCGTATCGCGCTCTCCATGTTCCCCGTCACGTATCTCGTCGCGCCGTACCTCTCGCTTCTGGCTGGGGATGGAGAAAGTGTTTCGGTTTCGGTTTGGGTTTGGGTCTTGCTGGGTGTGGTGGTATGTGCGCAGATCATGGCCAGGACTATGGCTATTCCTAGCACGGTTATCTTGCTTACAGAGGCTGCGCCTTCGAAAAAGGTTCTGGGAACTGTTCATGGGGCCGGGAATATGCTTTCTAGTCTGGCCAGGGCGGTTGGACCGGCTGTGGGGGGTTATGTTTTTGCTGTTGGGGTGGAAAAGGGGGTTGTTGGACTGGTTTGGTGGGTATATTTGGTTGGTGTTGCCTTGGGTGCTTTGGCGTGGTCGTATTTTGGGGATGATGGTGTTTAAGGGGTTATTTTAGTCGGGGCTTTTACAGTAAAGCAATATAATGAAGAGTCCTCGGAAAAATGTTCAACATATTGATGAAATCATGTTCTCAACCCGGCTCAATTCCCTTCGCTCGTGGAAGTGAACATTTCAACTGCACAACTAAGCTAGACGGGTATGGAATTAACACCGGGCAGTGTGAACGTTAGATGAAGTAAGGGTTATCCGACGCCTTCTGGTGGTGAGTAAGGGTATCTCCAAAGTAAAGACATTTAGAACGTGAACTGGATGGGATCATAACATGTTCAATTTTCTATCACTATCCCCCGAATTATGTAAGCTTGGCCGGTTATCCCTTACGAAGTGAAGAGTTCCACGCAATCAAAGATCTATGTCAAACCCGCGCATTAGTACATAAATTACAAAAAGTTGTCTGTTCAAAGGGTACTTACGAAGTTGGGGTTCAAGAAAGTATCCCCGCTGCTCCCAGAAATGGATTGAATAGTGATAGTGTTAGACCCAGCCACGAGAGTGCCAGCAGGTATATCGACATCATACACCTCGCCGAACCCCCGGTATGCGCCACGCGTGACGCCACGGCTATCAATCTTGGTAGGTGCCGAAGGGCTAGGACTAGCCCACTCGTTCACCGTAGCCTGCGGTCGAGAACCGGCAAACGAGAGCGTGGTCGCGATCCGCAGCGTGGTGGCACCCGGGTCCGAGTCCAGATCGAACTGGATCGTCACCGGGTTATTCACCGTCTGGAATAGCGCCATGGGGAACTGGTCGACGGAAGAAGACCCGATCGTGTAAGTGACCGGTTCCCAGGCGCTCATTCGACTATCGGACGGGTGCATGCGGAGGAACTTATCGGCGTTGAGGAACCCCGTCGGCTGGCCGTCGTACTCGCCAATCTTCCAGACCGAGTCGCGCTCCGGCAGGGTGCTGGCGATGTCTTTCGATGTCGTGCCGCCTGCGCTGACGCTGACGCCCGTGGCCGAGGCGACGTTATACTCGCCTTGGTAGAGGACCATGGTGTAAGAACCTTCCTTCATGGGCGGCGACGAGAAAGAGCCGTCCGATGCCGCGATGGTCCAGTATTGCGCCTCGTCGTTATACCAGTGCACGACAGTCTGGAAGTCACCCGACACACCCGAAGCAGTTCCCGACACGGTTCCACGCGACGAGGCGGGGACGTAGCCCTCGACGTCGAGCTCGGAGAAGAAGGAAAGATCGGCTTCGGCAAGCTTGGGCACACCCGACCGTGAGAACACCATGACGTAAGGACCATGTAGGACGTTGGTGCGATATGCCTCGGTCTGGACATGGCCACTGTTCATATACCAGTACAGATTCGTCTCATCTCCGGCATTGTTAGACTCGATGTCGCGGAAGAAGGGGCCGCCCGAGGATGACTCGGGCTGCGGCGTCAACATGCACACGTGGATCTCGTCCGAGCCTCCGTATACGCATTGCGCGTCCTTGTCGATGAACCTGGTGCTCGAGTAAAACTTGGAGCGCGTCTCGCCGTTGACGACGAAGACGTCGGATCCTTCGACCGTTTCGCTGGCACCTGCTGTCGTCGATGCGCTGCCGTAGGGGTATTCTTCCGGCAGTTTCGACGATTGTAGACGGGCTATGAAGCGAAGCTCTCCGACTTCCGGTTCGGCGTTGATAAATGTGGCCATGTAAATAGAGCTGTCGCCACTCCTGGCCACCAGGTAGTGGGTGAGAGTCGAAGTCTCACATGTCACCTTGACATATTCACCCGAACCTATGCTACGTTAGGCGACTTGTCGTCCATTTCCCAAGCTGACAAACTCGAGCGTGAATGAATGAATAGCTTACCACCGCTCACTTGGGCCACGCTAACCGTTGCCGAGCCTAGGCCGGAGGAGATGTGACTGCCTTTGCTTTGGCCTTGAAGCTCTTGACCGCGGTACGAGATCGACGTGATATCGCAACTACCTCCGTTGACGGTGAAGACGAGCGGCTCCGACGATCCTGCATCGATGATGTAGTCGCTGCCGGACTGGGTGAAGCCAAAGGCGGCCGACGCCGACGAGGCGAATCCGAGGACGGACAGCAACAAGGCTCGTGACAACATGACGATCAACTACGATTACCGGGTATGATTCCTACAATCATTGTAGGCGGATACGGCCCAAGTGTTATAGCCTTCGTTTTATACAGTCGAAAGCACAACTGGGCCATTACATGCAGCCAAGGTTCCCCTGCAAACAAGTGACGCGTATGTAAAAGAACGGTGTCAGGTAAATAAAATGGGATCCAGTCACTGGCCAAGTGCAACCCTGAATCGGCAAGATCTCGACGGGTATATCCCCCAGGAACAGATATCGCGGGAGGACCGCTCCGTCGTACAAACACTCGTGGCTAGACTGGCGGACATTTTCGGTATAGATAATGCGCCGATGTTATTGGCCAACTCTGACTCGATTGGCAAGCTTGTGAATTTGGAGACTCGACTCCAATTCTCCGATCGATTTTCTTCTTATAGCCATCGAATTGTTCGGCCAGTCTACGAGTAGGTACTTGATGAATCGAAGCAACGGAGTCTGGGAGTCTGGATACGTACGTGGAGTGGACGGTTGCGGAAGAAATAAGCTTATCAGGGATCGATAAGAGCTAGCTCGGCTGATCGACAGCCGAGATCTGTTCTGGTAGGTATACTGCGCATCAAGATGGAAACTACGATAGGAAAGCACGCTCAAGCTGTGACGGCTGTGTGCCGAGTATTAGAATATGAAGAAGGCACCTCCTCGTAATGTGACTGCGACTGCGAGGATACGTGAAAATTTATAAAGAAATGCGATCGGCCTTCTAGAACAATAAAATGCAACTGAGATCATTTGTCCTGAAGATCCATCCCGCCGGGGAGGAACGATCGTCAGGTTTGCTTCAAAGACTGATATTTAAGTCAAAACTGCCGACTACATATTCGTCCCCGGGAAAATGGAGTCCGTTGTTTCTCGCTGATTGAATACTCACGACTTAGCAGCCAGACTAAGGCCGGGCATTCGCACAAGGCCACAGTCCATCATCATGGGTATTGTGGTCGCGACAGTACTCGTAGGATGCGTCCATCACATCGACCCTCAAACCTATTCGCCCCAGCACTTATCGACTTGATACCCGTTAAACTACAAACCAAGAATAGGAATCATCAAAGAGCCAGACTTTTTGACCACCAGTACCGGAAGTTTTTAAACAAAAGCGGGGATCTATAAAGGATCAATTGGGTTGAGGTTGAGGCTGATCGGCAGTTGGCAATACTAAAAAAGGCAGGAGTGTACGAGTAAGATGCTGCATTCTCACCTGCCTTATGAGATGCCGTGGAGGAAACAGAAATAGGTAGTTTCAATGGGGCCGAAAACCTTTTGACTTATATTTCTTCGCTTTCAACGGTTGGTGGATATAAAGTTAAAGGTCGTCACTGGTGATAGGTGAATGTACGATTTTGAGATCCTCTATCGTCGGGTGGAAACTAAAATACACGGTAATCCGGTAATACCGTCTCGACAATACAACATCACCTTACAAGTAGGGAATTCGTTTCCTAACGCACTCAATCCACGATGTAGTTACTCTACCTTGGCCAAAATCTAATCAGACAAATGCTTTTTAGGTATATTATACCTGTATCGTGGCCAACCTCCCCTGCCTTTTCCTTCCGCACCAAGCTTCGTGGCAAGTAATGTCTAAAAAGTCAAGGTGAGAGGTACGCCTTGGCTGACGTACATGTCTTGGACATCATCAAAACGCAGGTATCTGGTACGAGTGGTATTAGACACAGCTTGTCAACACGTTAATCTCCCACGATTGGAAGATTCAACTTAACAAAAACTACGTCTAGAACCTCTATCCATCTTACCACAGTAGTTGAGGTTACTGAATTCCACAGCCTTTTATCCCAACACTAACAATCCCGAGGCAACATTACATTAAGGAGGTTAGGTTAAGGGGTTCTTGGGGGCCGGCGGCATCTCGGACCCCAAATAGGCAAGTGAGATCGAGTCGAGATCCTTCACGTACGGAGGCTAGACTACCTGGCTACCCATTGTCGACGCCCAACACACTAGGTTACGCAAGTCGACTGAAACAGCGACAGTGAGGTCTGATTTAAGAATAGCATTTATAGTCGTACAGGAAACTACCGACATTACTAAGGTAGTGCCAACGCAGCCTTGCCACCTACCGCATGTGCATAGGATGCAAGTAGGGAACAGGGCCATGGTTATTAATAGATCATATCAAAAGTCCGTCCATAGTATTATATAAGTTGTTCAGCTAACGCCACCATGAATGTCGATCAGATATGAACGGCCGTCATTGATCGTCAGACCCTGATTCTCACCCTTCTTCATTTATTCTGTGTCTGTTTGTTGTCTCCCTAGTCAAAAAAGACGTATTGACAAGAAGAGAAGAGGAAATAGTCAAAAAATGAAGCAATACGCCCTCGCCTCCCTAGCCGCCTTGTGCGTCAAGGTGGTAGTGGCTGAAAAGGAGGTATTCGCCCATTACATGGTCGGCCTGACGTACGGCCAGACCCGCGACGAATGGGCCCTAGACATCACCGATGCCAAGGGCGCCGGCATCGACGGCTTCGCCCTCAACATCGGGTCGCAGGATACGCAGAACCTGGAACAGTTACAGATGGCCTACGATGTGGCCGGCGAGAACGATTTCCTCCTCTTCCTCTCCTTCGACATGGCCGCTTCACATTGGGACGCCGGCCCGATCGCTGACAACATCACCGCGTACAAGGATCTGCCCGCCCAGTTCAAAATCGACAATCGTGCTGTCGTCTCAACCTTTGAGGGTCCCAGCCAGGCCGACGACTGGGCTGGAATTCGAACTGGTGTCGACGGCGGTATTTATTTGATCCCTGATTGGGCTTCGCTGGGTGCTGAGGGTGTGGGTAGCAAGCTGGACATCATCGATGGTGCTTGTGAGTGATTGCGATGCATACACAGTGCAATGTTATGATGCGGATATCTGACGTTTTACAGTCAACTGGGGTGCATGGCCGGAAGCGAACCAGGACGCCATGACGACTGGAAACGACGTCGCATACAAATCTGCTCTACAGGGCAAGCCTTACATGATGGGCGTCAGCCCCTACTTCTACACCTGTATGTCCTCTGTGTCCAATCACGAATGCTATGCGACTGACAAGAGGGGTAGACTTCCCGCAGTATGACCCACCCAAGACGTGGTATTCCTCGAGCGAATCGCTATGGTTCGACCGTTGGCAGCAAGTCCTAGACGTCCAGCCTGAGCTCATCGAAATCATCACATGTACGTTATATCCTCTTGTGTGCATGAATCCGGATTCGTAAGGAGCCATACAAACTAACCATCATAGGGAACGACTACGGCGAATCGAGCTACATTAATGCGCCCAGAGACCATCAGATCACCGAGGGCGCCGAGGTTTGGGCCAAGGGAGTTGATCACACCGCCTTCCGCTTCGTTCTCCCCTACTTCATCAGTGCCTATAAGGCCGGCAACGCAGACGTCGACCTCCCCAGCCAAGGGGCTGTCGCTTGGTATCGAACCACATCCGCAACCGTGTGCGACGCCGGTGGTAAGTTGCAATATTACACTTTAGACCGTGCACTCGGTGCTAACACGTTCCACTAGGTGCGGTTTGGGGCCAAGGCGGAAGCGCCCCAGCGGCTGACGGTGCTAAAGATGTCGTCTCTATCATCGCCCTCACCAACGATGCGGCCGACGTCAAGGTCCAAATCGGAGGCGCAGACGCATCTGTCGAGGCCAAAGGTTCCGTCGGAAAAGCCTCGTTCTTTGAGGCTTCTTTCGAGGGAATGACGGGCGCCGTAACCGTGACTGTCAACGGCCAATCTACAACCGGCGCCGAAATTACCGGCGATTGCCCATCTTCGGGCCGGGTGAGTTCTTTCGTCAAACTCGGTAGTATATCGCCTTTGTTGCTAACGCTCAACAGGTGAACTTCAACGCCGTTGCTATTGAAGTGGATATATAATTATGCATCTTAGCCATGATACTGATCAGGGGTTGGGGAACATAGCTTCGAGTAAGTTGGGCGAGGGACATCAAGGAGGTCCAGAAGCGGGTCTTATCAATGTATAATAAACGGCTTTTCACCTTGTACATAGGCGCGGATGGATTCAAAAAATAGAACAGTGTCAGTCTTTTAATCTGGTTTCTTGATGCTGATCTGAAACTTTTCTGCCCATTCTGTAAAGCCATCCTTGTCGCCTTCCCATGGTGATTTGGCCAATTCCGATGCAGTCAAAGCGTCCGAGAAGCAGTCGTCCATCGCTTGGTCTATTTCTTCAGGGTCCAACTCGTAAAAGGCACAGGCGATTTCTTCAAATCGATGGGGTAGGCGCTTCAATATCGGGAACAAGTTATCTAGTCGTTGTGGAATCGGTGTCTCCCCTTTTGCTGGCAGAGAAGGGAGTGATTTTATCCTCCTCTTAACGATAGCGGTGCAGAGCAACGTTGTGAGCCGTAATTTCTTGAGACAAGACTCTAGGCGCTCGCGAATCTTGTCCGGGTCGTCTCGTGGTATGCGTTGGGATGTCATAAGGTCGTCGATCATCTGTTGGGCTGAGAGGTGGTCATCATCTCCTTCTAGTTCGGTTTCGTGTTCAACTTCGTCGTCGTCATCGTCATCCTCGGTTTCGTCGCCCCATTCTTTAAGCTCCTCCAGTATGTCTTGGAGGGTATCTCGGTATTCCTCAACTTTCATTGCTAATAGACCTCCAGCACCGAGTTGTCGTAGCCGAATCACCTCGTCACATGCTGCCCATATGACGCCAGTCGCAAGAATGCTGCCTTTCTCGCCATTGACGCCGTTCTTTCCATCTGCTGACAGACTCTTGCCGCTGAGGGGAATAAGCTCCGCGAACGAACGTAGTTCTTTCAAGACTCTGTAAGCTCTCCATGCGAGTTCCTGGCGCACAACAGAAGTGTAGGTCTCGGTGGCGCATAACTCGACGGCGGAGGCAATGGCTGGGATAGGACCTTCTGCAAGCTCTCGTAGGACTTTTATGATAGCGGATGGCGTAAAAGGTTCGTTTATGATCAGAAGCGAGAGTTTAGTTGTGTGGGCCTTTACTAGAGTAGCGGCATCATGTGCAAGAGAGAAGGCATCAACTGGCTCGGCAGCAGAGTGGGTTTCTCCCACGGCCTTGTCAAGAGCAATTGAGTGAACGCTGTTTTCAAGTTGAGTTATTAGGCTGGTTATAGATTGAACAAGAGCTTTGAGGCTATCAAGCGAGCCATCCTTCTTATCGGCCTTGGGCGACATGGCGATGACTTCATTAGCTAGCTGCTGAATCTACTGTTGTTAAGGAGTGGGAAATTTAGCTCTCCAACAATATTTTCCACTGCCCGGGTATGAGACTGAGGGGCAGCAAACGTTCAGTTGGGGGCATATACCCCTCCATTGCCAGTTGTGTGTAGGTCGGAGACAGCTGGTTGAATTTGTCAGCCGACAGAAACACGCTAGTTCCAACCTGGGAACAAATTAAAGCTGCAGGCATCAAAACACGTCGCGTTTCACCTTCGTCTCCCCAGCTAAGCGAGAATGGAAGGACAAAATGGCGTGGTCCGACTTCAACATATTTCAGCTACCTACTTCTCGCGTCTCTCCTTTATTTCCTAGTCAACTGGAGTTCATGGTATATACTACACATGGTACCTTCAAACACACGTTTTCCACGCAAAAGGCTTTGTTGCTTGCTGCTCACCTTTTCAAGGTATTGGTGTGGCGCATGCATCGATCAGTTGACCTTTTAAGGGGGCTGTATTCTCCAATGTCGGCGTTTACACCAATCCTACGGTAGGATCACGGTCGGCATTTTTCTCACTCTGGCGTAGAATGTGTACAAATGTCAACGTGGGCCGCCGACAAGTTTGAAACCACTATTGTAATGTCTTCCGCATTTACACGTATGTTAAAATCTCTTAAAAAACCACAAACGGCGCCTGTCTTAATGATTCGACCTCTCCAGCGACTCCATGTTAGCCCGCAATTACACGTATACCCGTGATTGACTCCCCCGGACACCATCACACGATGTCACAATGCCCCCAATTTGACTGTGCGCGTCCTGATGAGATAAATCTCCCGCTAACGCCGTATCCTGACATTTCCGGACGAGGAGTAAGTCAAACCACCTCTCTGTCTGATTACTCGCCGGCTCTTCAGACTGTTAAGCCTACCATTCCAAGTTAGGTCATTATTGGTTTTGTTGGAACCGCATACTTTGTCGTCGTCCTGCAACTTCTAAACTATTTAATCGCCCATGACCCGGAGTCATGCCCGTTTCAAGATGAGGGTCCCATAAGTCAGGCTTTGGGTCAGGCTTTCGTCGGTGCCGACTCGTGGAGGCCGAACCCTATCGACGTAGCCTTCCTTGGCCGGTTCCGCCGCCTTGTCTTTTTAATAACGCGAACGAAGCTCTCTACCACTCGAGGGGGGCCCCGGCACCGGCACATAGCACGTGCGTTTGACTTGGTAGGAGGGATAATCAGATGTTTTGTTTAACACTACCGCTGCTAATATTCATCAGTGCATAAGAAGCCTATGTGATACCCAGTTGATGACCGGGTTCGCCATTCTCATCGGCGGTTTTAGCGTGGCCGACTGTGGCCTCTCTTCTTATCATTGGCAAATATTAGTCTGCCAGGCGTGGTTTGCCTGTGTTACGCATTTGGCAGGCCTCACTGCCGTCCGAAGGTATCTACACAGTCACCCTCTAGAGAAATTTGTCCGATGGGCATTGTCAATAGCCCTCATGGGGACTCTGCTGGCCGCCATCGTGCCAACGGCATTTTTCGACTGGAGAGTCTGGGACAATGGAACCTTGCTTGCTACGGAATCGACCCCGGCCACGTGCTTCTTCGACCTAATGGGACAGCGGGACTACTACAACAAAAAGGCAGCCGAGTATTGTAAGAGCTATACCGGTAACTACTGTTATTCAGAGTCGTTGGAAGGAACCCACGCTCTCCAGACTGTGGCTTTTACCATGGGCCTCCTCATCTTGTCCCTATGTAGCTGCACCGTCAGGCTTTTCACTAGCTTACAGTTCCCCATTAAGAAGAAGATGGATAGTATGATGAACCGGCCGCGGCTTAGGCATGCTGACCAGGTGTCAAGTAAAACCAAAGACAGCCCAACCGAGATATTACTCGAGGCCCTGTACATGGCATTTTCATTGAATTTCGATCTGTTTAATTCGATCTTGGCCGAGGTAATTCACACTCCACTTCACCAACTGGCTTCCCCCTCTCTTTATGATGCAGTGGGTACTAAAAAGTGTCTTCTAGGTGTATTGGCTTGTGGTCCTTTTGGTGTGGGGAACGATCAGACTAGCCGGCAGTCTCGTGACAGACGATGAAGCGGTTTCGAAAGCCGAGGCGGAATGGACCTTTGGACAATTACTACCGGTTATTCTGTTGATTGCACCGATTTTGAGTTCAATCTGGAGTTTCGTCGGAGATAAGAATGACGTACAGCACAAAACGTCGTTGTCCGGGGAGAGACAGCGAGCATATCAGTCCGAAGTCACCCTGTCGCCCAGCGTCGTGGGCACGAAAAAGGCACTCGACGCAGGTCAGCCTGCATTGGAAACCCTACGCTTGGATACTCTTTCGGCGTCCGGAAGTAGCCTGTCATCACCACCAGTCAATCATCAACCCACCAGTATAGACATGATCACCTCCAGCCCGGTGTCCAAATCGCGTGAGGCGGCCTGTTACAGTGGTTTGGACTGGCTAGTCCCCTACCTCGCTATTATCTGGGCCACAATAATGGTTTACACCGCCAGCTCTATCATCTTAACTCAGGGCGGCCCCGATTTCGGGCCGGGGTTTAAGCCGGTTAATGTATGGTTCAGCGCCCAAGGCATCTTCTTCGCCCTACTACTCGTATACCCAGCATCGTGCGTCTCAGCCATGTTCGTCGGCCTTTATGTGGACTATAATGGCAGCAAGGGATCGACTACTTGGTCATTTGGGGGCAAACTGGTATTTTGGATATTCGGCACCGTTATCCAGCTTTTTTCCCTGCAGTTGAACTTTGCCGCAAGGCCGTTTTTGGCTGCGGCGGCCGCAATACTTTTGGTGCTATTATTGTATGGTTTGGCATTACTTCGCAACTCCTTTCGGCCTGCCAGAGCACGGTCCATTGGTTTATGAGTCCCGTCCGTGTCTTGGGACTACCTGCTCATGCTTGTCCATGGTGGTAACCAAGAGTCGCCTTCTGTCCACAAGATTCCGAATATCCAAGTTTCATTATTTTCTTTCTCGACGGGATATCCAACTTAATTCTCGACTGAAATGTTTCGCGAGCACGAGGAGGGATTCGGGACGCAAGTGAAATACCCGGGCCGAAAATTAAAACAATATAATACCTTACCCATCAGCTTCCTTCTAGTACACTTAATATACATAGTGCCATTTTTATGCCATGCGATTTATTTCCCTCGCATCCATCTATCTACCTTGGCGACCAGAAAGTCTGGGCGTTAACAGCCAAGACGCGGCCACGTGCCGGCATGAGACCAAGCCGGGAGGGCTGGTAGACTAAAACGAGGTAGACGCCCTTCACATTACTAGTACACTCAGATAAGCACGACAGGGTCATAGGGAAGCTGTATTTGGATGGGAACTTGAGATATACTTGTATTTCACGTCTCACATTCGATCTCCTCAATGCCCAGACGCACATCTATCCATCTAAAATACCGATATACATTTCGCCATGGAAGGGATCCCTAGGCTTAGGTAGGTAGGTACTTTAGTGTTACCAAAGAGGCGGGTAGAGGACAAGATAACCTCCGCATCTTATTCGAATCCGGAAGGTGGGTTGTGTGATTGTCGTATTTCCAGTGTCCCCCCCAAGGTAAACCGATTGGGGGATGACAGGGAATGCCTATCAATCATGTGGCTCGAATCTATCTATCTAACCTAACTTACCTACCTACCTACAGATGGGGAATACAAAGAAAGGATGAACAAGTCGCTAGACAAAGGGATAAAGCATGTACCTTAAATTCTCTTCATCCTCCTTTTATCGCATTTCATCCATCCATCGCGGCGCGGGGGAGTCCGGACAGACAAGATGAGGCCCGCCTTCAACAGAGCGACAACCGAGGAGTTGGAGATGGGAAGCAAAGTCCAAGAAATAATCCAAGCACGAGAAGCCGAAGCCGAAGGCGAAGGCGAAGCCGCGGCGGCAGGCCTGGAGAAAATTACAAAAACCCATGGCTGGGACCCTAACCTCCCCTCTGAAAAGCTCGTCGCCGTCGAAGAGGCCCTCGAGCACGGAGACGCGCAGGAGATTGCGGAAGTAGACAGACTACTCTTCACAGATGACTCCCCTTACGAAGAAGTGCGCGCCGCCGTGCGCAACACGGACAATGAGAGCGGAGTCGCAGCAGCAGCAAATACTGTCAGAGCCTGGGTGATAGGCATGTTCTTCGTGACAGTAGCCAGCGGGGCAAACATGTTTCTCTCGATGCGCAGTCCGGCGATTAATTTCCCGGCCATCGTCATTTTACTCTTGTCGTATCCCGTGGGCAAAGTCTGGGCAGCGACGATGCCGACGCGGGAATTCGACACTTTCGGAGTGAGGTGGAGTCTTAACAGAGGTCCGTTCAGTGTCAAGGAACATGTTGTTATTACGTTGATGGCGAGCGTTTCGGTCACGTACGCTTATAGCACGGATGCCTTGCTCGCGTTGCAGGGGAAGCCGTTTTACGATATTAATCTTGGATGGGGCTTTGCGTTGCTTTTCAGCTTGAGTTCGCAGCTTATTGGGATTGCGATCGCGGGGTTGTTTAGACGGTTCTTGGTTTGGCCGGCTGCTGTTATTTGGCCGAATCAGTTCGCCAAGACGAGTTTGTTTAATGCGTTGCACGATCATGATAGAGGGAAGAAGGAGAACGATGATGATACTGCGAACGGGTGGTCGATTAGTCGGTATCGGTATTTCTACTATTGCGTCGGGGGAATGTTTGTTTATTATTGGATCCCGGGTGTTCTTTGGCAGGGCTTGTCGGTCTTTGCTTTCGTCACTTGGATCAAGCCGGATAATGTGGTTTTGAACCAGTTGTTTGGTGGGTTCACGGGACTTTCGTTGATCCCCATTACGTTTGACTGGACGTATGTTACGGCTTATCTGGACGATCCCCTCCTTGCGCCGACGCATTCGCATGTTAACACGCTGCTTGGGTTGGTGTTGCTCGTGATTATACCGACTGTTGGTATCACTTATTCAGGTGGGCTGTAAGTCGTTTTTATCTATCCTGGTTGTTACGTGAGGGTATCACGATGCTTAACTGGTTCTTTTGCTGATTAACATATTGTATGTCTATCCACCCAGGTATGCCGACTACCTCCCCATGGTCACAAGCCAGACCTACGACAACACGGGAGGTTCCTACAACGTCAGCAGGATTCTAGGCGATCGCTTCACCTTTGATCTCGAGAAATACCGAGAATACTCCCCCCTATTCCTATCCCCGACACTAGCCTTAAACTACGGCCTTTCTTTCGCCGCTCTCACAGCAGCTCTCACCCACGCCGGTCTGTTTCACGGGAAAGAGATATGGTACAGGCTCAGAACGGCACAGAACCAAGAACCAGACGTACACATGAAGTTGATGAAAAAGTACCGAGACGCGCCTGACTGGTGGTATCTAACCTTGCTCCTCGCATCCGTCGCCCTCGGCCTCGGCACAGTTCTCGGTTACGACACGCAGCTCCCCTGGTGGACATTTATAGTCTCTGTCCTGCTGGCGACCATCTTCATCATCCCGACGGGCATGATATTAGGCATCTCCAACATCTTGTTATAGCTCAATGTCATCTCGCCCTTTATCGCCGGCTTCGTCATCCCCGGCCGGCCGATCGGCGTCATGATCTTCAAGGTCTTCAGTGTCATTACGCTGGGCCAGGCGCAGGTATATAGTGGCGATCTCAAACTGGCCCATTACATGAAGGTACCGCCGCGCATCACTTTCTCGTGTCAGGTAGCCGCTAGTATCTGGGCTGTTATTGTACAGATCTCCGTCATGAATTGGACGCTTGGGAATATCCCGGATGTATGCTCACTGTACGTTTCCCCCCCTCCCTCCTCTTTCTTCTCAATCCTCGCCAATTATGTAATTATTAGTCTAATATATATATATATTTTTCCCTCAGACAACAAACAAGCCACTTCACCTGTCCCAACGGCCGCGCCTTCTTCTCCTCCTCCATAGTCTGGGGCGTCATCGGTCCCCAGCGAATGTTCGGCCCCGGCTCAGCCTACGTCAACTTCAACTATTTCTGGCTCATCGGCTTCTCCCTCCCCTTAATCCTCTGGACGCTCGTGCACAAATTCCATTTCGAACCAGCCCGTCATCTCAACGCTCCCATCCTCCTCGGCGCCATGGCTTGGCTTCCGCCCGCCACGCCCCTGTCCTTTTCCGTCTGGGCCATCGTCGGTCTGGTTTTCAACTACGGTATCCGTAGACGGTTCAAGGATTGGTGGGTCAAGTATAATTATCTCACTGCTGCTGGCTTGGATGCCGGCTTGGTTATATCGACTATTGTGGTCTTCTTCGCTATTACGTTGCCGAATGTGACGATTCCGCAGTGGTGGGGGAATGTGGATGTTTATAACACTGCTGTGAGTTGATATATATATTTCTTTTTGCTACTGGATTGTTTTTGGCTGGTGTCGAAGGCTAACTAACAGGTGCATGATGTAGGATGCTTCTTTTACTGCTGTGTTAAAGACGGTTCCAGAGGGAGAGACATTCGGACCGGCGAGTTGGTGATATTGTCGTCGCCGGGTAGAAGACACTTACTTGACAGTAAACTGAAACATTACGGGCTAGAATCGATGTGACAGAGCGATATTATGTTAATTTATTCGTGTTTGTAGACAGCTCTATATGAGGGGAGCCGGCGTTCATGGCCAGGTACGTGATAGATGAAGATCGACTACTGTCTCTGCGGCCTCTGAATTACTATCCGACCAAGAGGGGAGAATATTGCCTTTCTATTGGTACGTAAACATGGGCGTGTGAAGCGAGAGGCAGGTATGTAAGTCAGTCCGGATAGAATATATAGCCCTATTCCAAAGCTCTGCTCTACCAAGATGACTTTCTAGTTCCATTCCTGAGACGACTACACTCGAAGCGCAGACTGTGATGTATGTAGCACGATTCACGAAATACTTTCTTTGCCGTTCCCTAGTCTCCACCATACCCACCATCATAAGTCTGAGCCGAGTCGTATATAAAGATAGTAAGAATAATCATGCACCAGTTCTCTCGCTCTCATACAGATCCTAAGAAGAAAAGATATAAGTCACTCATCCACATCGAGGAAGTAGTTTGTATACTCACCAAAACAGACGACAACGCCGCCATCAACTCAGGAACGTTGCTACCAGAAGTATAAGAAGTACTGCGTACGCCCCAACCGGATTTAATTCCCTTGCTCGGGCGACACTCGACAACGGCCAAGGCCTCGAGACCTTCTTGAGGGGATTCCGGAAGACAAATACTAGACTCGAGCGTCACTTCACCGATGAACGTCGGCCGTAAAGCGTTTTCAAGAGCACTAGCCAAGTCGCGGCCTGTGCCCCGTAGTCGTAATTGTGTAGCTTGGATTTCGATCAACGCGTCAATTTCCAACAATTCCCCATCCTCTTGCGAATCGGCAGGTGGCGTCCGCCGGTTCGGTCTCTCCTTCATCTCGGCAGAGAGAATCCGAGGATCCTTTTCCATGATGAAATAGTGACTCAGGAATAAGTGTACGACGCTCGAAGGCGAGAGGGTACCCCTTATAGTGTCGGAAGCCATCTTGACCACTTTCGAAAAGTTGAATTGAAGGCCCTTGGGGATGGTGATGTGCAGCTCTTGGAAGAGAATCCATGCCACTCCGCCTTTGCCGCTCTGCGAGTTCAGACGGATGATGTCCATCCGACTTAGACCGAGGTCCTCTGGGTCCATGGAAAGATAGGGCACTTTCCATAGACCCGTCTCGGCTCTATACCTGACCAACCCTTTGTGTATCGCGTCTTGGTGAGCACCGCTATAAGCCGCGAAGAATAAATCGCCCGTATAAGGGGCTCTTGGGTGGACAGGAATGCACGTCAGTTCCTCCACAGCCTTTCGGATTGAAGCAAGGTTAGAAAAATCCACACGGGGGTCGATGCCTTGGGTATACAGATTAAGAGCCAGAGTGACGAGATCGACGTTACCCGACCTTTCTCCGTTCCCGAACAGACATCCTTCTATACGCTGGGCTCCTGCCATTAATCCCAACTCTGCGCTTGCAACTGCGCATCCCCTGTCATTGTGAACATGTAACGAAACACAAACCTTTTCTCTCTCAGATATGGACCTACAGAATATCTCAACCTGGTCGGCAAATACGTTCGGCGTAGACATCTCGACGGTAGCAGGGAGGTTTAAAATGATAGGGACCTCAACAGACGGCTCCCATATCTCTTTAGCCTTTTCACATAGCCTCAGACAGAACGCCATGTCGCTCCCGGAGAAGGCCTCGGGGCTGAACATCAAGTTCCACGTAGTCCCTTTCTGGGCCTCATCATCTTTCGTGATGGATCTCGCGTACGTGACGGCCTCGACCACCCTATTGAAGACATCCTGCTTAGACATCTGAAACACCGTGTCAAGCTAGACAGGACTGGCGGCATAATAAAGGCTGATGATGGCCTTCTTAGCGCCCCGGAGACTTTCCACGGTGCGTTGGATGAGGTCTAGTCGACAGGGACATAGCACCTGTAACCAGACGTCATCCGGTACCGCGTCAGGTGTTTCTATCAGCTGCCGGGTGAAGTCGTACTCGGTAAAGCTCGCAGTAGGGGTGGAGACTTCGATCTCTTTGTATCCCAGCTCGACAAGCATGTTAAAATATGTCAATTTTTGACTACCGGTCTGTGAAAAAGCCGCGTTAGACATGGCACTCTGCATTTGGAGTGCACTATTTTTTTCGCCTTTACCATTGGACTCGCAAGACTCTGGTTCCCATCGCGAAGATCGGTGGCCAGCCATCTAGGCGCCTCCCTGATTTTATTGGATGGCCATTGGCGATCGGGGAGAGACGGGCCGGTAAAAGCTTCATACTTTTCCCAGGGTCTCTTTAACCTGGTATTTGCTCAGCTATTGTAATTATATGTTGCGGCTGGGAAACGAGGAACGAACTTACATCGGCATGTTAGACTGGTAGCTTGAGCAGGATAGACGAAAGCTGGTTTTGTACGACTGGAGTTATCACACCATTTACGTCGATGTACGTACGAGTATGGGCATAGGTTGAATATGCCCTGGACTGGTCAAAATTTCGGGGCTGTAGGTAGATGTTTCAACAACATGGAGGAGTATCCGGATCCTTTGAATTCTAGTTTCCCACTAGACCGAGGCTCGTCATCGTCATCGCCATCGTCATCCACCTGCAAGGCAGGGCTGATGAAGGAAAAGACCGCGCCATGATAGGCTATCTTGACAATCCCAGATAGGTAGTGTCTATTACCTACCCGAAGAGCTATGATTGACAATTGCTGCAAGCGATAGGGTACCATTCGCTAATAAACCAGTCGAAACGCAGGAAAGTACTGTTCCAACTACGGTACCTTAGGTAAGCATGCGTGTAATCCGGTAGGACCTAGGTAGTGCCATTGCCTGCCTTATAGGTGAAAGGAAACTTGTAGTATATGCCCGCTGATCTCGTGGGGTAAAAGTACCGCCCGTCAGCTTTATCTACTTAGCTTACGCATGAGGCTTTCCCTATTTTCGCCGCCATCTTTGCTTTTTTTGGCTTTAACAGTGACAAGCTTGACCTGATGTGCTTGGGCCTATGACCCAAAGCGGCCGCTTCTTGATAGGAGAATTTCGATTTGGTTGGGGTATGCGTCTTATCTAAGTAAGTAACGCGACCGAAAGGCAGGTGGTACGCGTACAATATGCAAGGTCTTTTGATCGTCATTCTAACAACTGGTGTTAGTTGCCGTTGACCTAAACAGGCCGGATGGGCCGCGGAAGCTACCTCGTCTTCTACAGCACACTATAGGCATAGTTAAGTTAGGGTATGTAACGCATATATTAAAGGGAGCGTAAGCTAATTAAGGCTATTAGCGAGGCAAAGGCAAGGCGTGCTTAAAAGGCCGCCGCTATAGGTACGTAAGACTTGCAATGTGCACAAGGTGTTAGAACTAGCAGAATAGCTAAATTGTATATATTAATTAATATACGCATAAAAAGGTTAAACTTCTTTTTTTTGCAAAATTTGCATATACTAAATAGGTAAGAAAAAACTTTTTATAAGAAAACCTTTTTTTTTATAGTAGTTTTTATTGCAGCTATATAACTTTTATTATATAAGCATTATATTAATTTTTATTATTTTATAACTTATTAGATTTAATATACTTTTTTAAAATAAGCTAATATACTAGTTTATTTTATAGCTATAAATAATATTTTTATTTTATAATATTATAGCTTTTATAGTAATAGTTATAATGTTTTAAATTATTTTAATTTATTTTTTTAGTTTTTTTATACTTTTATAGTAATAAGCTAGTTAATTTTAGTTTAAATAGCTTTAACGTTAATTAAATTAATTTATTATAAAAAGCTTGCTTACTTATTTTATACTAAAAACTTTATAAAACTATTTACTATTATTAAATTTATTAGTATATAAACTATTTAAAGCGTTTTATTAATTACTTTTTAATATAACTAATAATTATATATATTAATATATTATAATTTTATTTTAAGTATTATAATATTTTTATTTACTAAATTAATAATTTGCTAGTTATTATACTAAATAGTAATATGCTTTTATTTTAAATTAACGCTAAGCTTGTTAATAAGCTAGCTAATAAATATAGCTTTTTTTATAGCTTAAGCTAATATAAAAAGCTTAGCTTTAGTTATAAAAGTAATAATAATATTTTGTTTATTTATTTTTTAACTAATAAGTTTATTAAAAAAAAATATTATATATGCTTATAAGCTTTTTTAATTAATAGTATTATTAGCAAATAATAAATTACTAGCTATTTTAAGCTTATTTTTATTTTTAAACTATAAAGCAAAGCGTTAATTTGCTTAAAAATAGTTTAATACTTAGTTAGCAGTAGCACAGTAAGCAAAAAAAAAGTTATTATTAAATTATAAAAGCTATAACATAGCAAAAGTAATATTTAGTTTAATAATAACTATAATATATATAATTAATTTAATTTTATATTAATAATAATAAACTTTTTAATAAATAATAGTTTTTTTATATAAAAAAAGCTTAATAGATTTTATAAAAGTTAATAATATTTTGCTTAAAAAGTTATTTAACTTATATATTTTTTTAATATATATAGCTTATAATAGCTAAATTAAGCTTTACTTATAGTTTTAAATAATTTTTATACTTAAAAATTACTTTTAATTATAACTTTTAATTAGTTAATATTAATTTTTTAATTTTTTAATAGCTATAAAAGCTTTAAATTTGCAAATTTTTTAATAAGCAAGTATAAAGTTGTTAATATATATAAATAATAATATTTTATTTTTAATAAATATATAAAGTTTATAAAATACTAGCTTAAATCTAAGCTTTAAAAGCGTTAATATAAGCTTTTTTTGCTATAAAAATAGTAATTTTTATAATTTATAAAAAGCTTTTAAAAGTTATAAAATACGTTTTCTTTTTTGCAGCTATAAAGCATTTTTATATATATTAATTTTTAAAATAATATATTAATAAAAGCGTTAACTATATTATATTATTTTAATTTAAAGTTAAACTTAGTTATAATAATAGCTAATATTTTAAAAGACTTTTTAGTTAAAATAAAAGTATATATATTTTTATATTTATTTATAAGCTATTAGTTTTTTTAAATTATAATTTATACTTTATATTTTAAATAAAAGCTTTTTTTATTAAACTTATAAATATATACTTATATATAGTTTAAAATTTAATATTTTTTAGCTA
>MU401750.1:0-40010 GCA_022579005.1 Poronia punctata
ATATATATATATATATAATATATATAAATAATTAAATATATAATATTATTTTAATATTAAACTTATATATTACTTATAAAATACTTTTTTAAAAAGTATAAATAAAAGCTTTTAATATAATTATACTAAAAAATTAGCATATAAGCAGCATATTTACAGCATATACTAATAATATTTAAAAATATAGCGTTAAAAATTAATTAAAAGTTTTATATTAGTTAAATATATATATATTATAATAATATTTATATTACCTATACTTTGCTTATATTATAAGTATATTATATATATGCTATGCTTAAGTATAGCTATGTTTTATATTTAAAGCATAAGTAAAATATATAAGTAGCATACTTGCAGCATATGCTAATAATGTTTAAAAACATAGCATTAAAAATTAATTAAAAGTTTTATATTAGTTAAAAACATATATATTATAACAATATTTATATTACTTATACTTTATTTATATTATAAATATATTATATATATATTATGCTTAAGTATAGCTATATTTTATATTTAAAGTATAAGTAAAATATATAAGTAGCATACTTTTAGCATATGCTTATAATTATTTAATATATAGTATAAAAACTTAATTAAACGCTTTATAGTAATTAAAAATAAATATTTTAAAAGTACTTATTTTATTTATAATTTGCTTATATTATAAGCAAACTATAAGTATGCTATATATATATTATATTTATATATTATAATATATATACTTATAATATAAGCATAATATAAGCACAGCATATATATTATTTATTTTATTACTATATTTAAATATTTTATTTAAATTATTTAATTTTTTTAAAATAATTTAATTAAACTTTTATAGTTATATATATATACTAAGCTTATACTTTAGTTTAAATAGCTTTTTTTAAGTTTTAAAGCTTTATAATTATTTTTTATACTTTTAAGTTATTTTTTAATATAGCTTATATTTATAACTTTGCTTTATACCTAGCCTTTGCTTAGTATAAGCGCTTTGCTATTTTAGCTTTTTTTTAAGCTATTATAGCTTTAATATTTGCTTAAGCTATTAAAATATTATTTTTTTACACTTTTTTAATAAAAACAAAATAGTTGCTTAAGTATATACTATACTAATAGCTTAGCTAAATATTAATAACTAAGCTATATTTAGTTATAGTATATATTAAATATATAAAAAAGCTAAAAGGTTTTAGCTAACTATTAGTTACTATATTAAAATAAAAAATATAAAATAATTAAAAAAAACTAATATTTAATTATAAAGCTAGTTAATATATAGCTAGTATATAATAATATAATAGTAAGCTTAATAATAAAAAATTTAATAATTTACTATATATACTTTATATAAGCATACTTCTAAGTAAGTTAAAAGCTTTTAATAATAACTTATTATTAAATTCTACTAAATTAATATTTAAGTTAGCTGCTTTTATAAGTATATGCTTATTATTTACTTACTTATATAAGTTTTAAAAGTTAAATAGCAATATTAAATATTTTAGCTTATACTTAGCTTATAATTATAAATATATATTATTTTGCTTAATATTTTAAGCTAATTAGTTTATTTTTTTTACTAACTTTTAATACTATTTAGTATTATATATTTTTTGCTATATATACTTAGTATTAAAAGCATATTAATATATTTATAAATTAAATATATTAGCATATAAGTAATATAAATATAGCATATACTAGGTTTATATATATATTATAATATTGCTACTAAAAATATTTACTATTAACTTATATTTTAATTATATATAAAATATAGCTTTTTAATAATATTATTATTTTTGTATATAAATAACTTAGCTATTAATAATACTTTAAATTTGCTAGCTATAAAGTTAGCAATAATTTAATTAGCATTTTTATTTTTAAACTAAAATTAAAGTTTAAAAAATTAATTATATAAAGTTTATAAATATATAATATATACTGCTTTTATGCTTAAACTTTATAAAACATAAAACTAATAAATAACTAAATAAACTAAAAACTTTTTTTAAAAGTTATACTTAATATATATTTAGCAAAAAATAAGCAAATATTATAAATACTTTTACTATATATATATAAAGTTTAATATTTAAAAGTATATATTAAACTTTATAAACAAGTTAGCTATAATATAAAATATGTTTATATATTAAGTAAATATATACTATATACTTATTTATTATTTATATTATATATAATATATTATATTATATTAAAGCTACTAATAATATAGTACTAAGTAATAAGCTAGCTAAATAGCTTGCTTATAACTTTAAAAATTAACTTAAATATTTAAGCATATATTAGCTATATATTAGTTATTATAATAATATAAATATAACTTTTAGCACTTAATATAATAAATTAATAAAAATAAAATATATATTTTATAAATAATAAATATACGCTACTTTTTTTAGTTTTAACTTATAATAATAAATATATTTAGCTTGCTATAAATAATTTTAAATATTATATTTATTTATAAATATAGCTAGCATATAAAAATAATAGCTTAAGCTTATATATAGTATATAATAATATAGTTATTATTTTTTAATTAGTTTATATACTAAATAAACGTTTTAAACTTTAAACAATAAAAATTAAAATAATACTTTTAAATTATGCTTAGTATATAGTTAATATATATTTTATAAATATAATATATAAAGCAAAAGTTTATTTATACTTTTAAACTATAACTTATTAAAATATTAAAATAGCTTTTTTATATATAATATATATGCTATATAGTTATAATAGTTTATGCTTTATATAAGCTTTATAAGCAAGCTTATACTATATTATTAAAATAATAGTTAAATATAAAAAGCATACTAAATAGTAGCTAAAATTAAATTATTAATATATATACAATATAAGTATAGCATATATATTATATACTTAATATTTTACTTAGTATATTTATTTTTTAAATTATAATTTATAAGTTTTTTTATAATTATTGCAATATTTTATTTAAAAAAAAAAGTAGTTATAAGGTTTTTTTATAATAAATATAATATATAATATATATATAATATTTTATAAAATATATATATTAAGCTAAGTAAAATATATTAAAAATAAAATAACTTTACTAGGTTTTTATAAATAATTATATGCTATATATACTTAGCTTAAGCAATTATAAGTAAAGCAAAGCTTAAAATAACTTATAACAATACTTTTAACGTTTTTGCTTATTACTAACATATATATATTACTTTTGCTTTTATATAAAATATATTTTATATATACTTTTTAAATACTTAATATTAATAGCTTTAATTATTAATAAATACTTAATAAAATACTAATTATTTAAATTAGTTTAATATAAATAACTAATTTAAAGTTACTATATTTTATTAGCATATATAAAGCATATATAAAATAAAAGCAAAATATAAAACTTACTTTAAACTTATTACTATATATAGTAAAGTTAACTTTATTATATATTTTATTATATATATTTAGTATAATATATTTTATAATATAAGTATTTTAAGCTTTTTTAAAAGCAAAATAAAACCTAATTAAAGTTAGTATATATAATATATATATAAAGCATATATTTATTATATTTTTTAATATTATTTTAAATAGCTATAAATAATATTATATATATAAAAAGCTTACTACTTTGTTTTTATAATTTAAATATTTTATATAATAAAATTTTGCTAGTTTTATAATATATAAAGTTTTTATAAAAGTATTAGTAATAGCTAATACTAAAACATTTATATTTTTAGTACTAGCATATATACTTAACGTTTTTATATTTGCTTTATATATAGTTAGCATATAGTTAGCTTATATTATATATAAGCTTAAAATAAAAAAATAATATAAACTTATAATATATTAAAATATAAAATATTAACTTTAGCTAACTTATAAGTTAAATATTAAACTTAAACTATATTAGCATATATTATATATATATATATAAGTTTTATACTTTAAATATTTTATTTTATATAAATTTATAAATTTAAGCTATATTTATATACTTAATATTTACTATAAAACTATTTTTTAACTAAATAAAATATATTATTTTATTTATAAATATATTAAAATATAGTAATATAAAGTAATAATTTTTTATATAATAAAATAATACTTTATTAAAGCTATAGTAGCTTATAATAAGTTTAAATACTTAAATAGTTTTTTATATAGCTTATTAATATTTATTAAATATATATTTTAAAAATTTAAATAAATATAAAGTTAAAGCTTAGTACGCTTATAAAATTAAAATTATTTATTATTAAAAGTTAATTACTAATATAAAGCATAAACTTTATATTGTTTTTTTATTATTATTTAATTTTATTAAGTTAACTAATAATAGCAATTATACTAAAGCTTAGCTAGCTATTATAACTAATATAATATAAGCTTATAGCTAAAATTAATATATTATTAGCATATATATAGCTTTTATTTATATTTATATTATTTAATAACTTAGTTACTTTAATATTAAGCTATTATAAAAATTATAATTTAAAATAGCTAACATTATAAAAACCTACTAAACTATATTATATATATATATAATTTAAGTTAGTTAGCAGCTATATATACTATATATACTTTATATATACTAAGCGTTTTTATAATAATTAATTAATTAAATATTTAAAGCAACGTTTAGTTTATATATGCTAAGCATATATATAATAGTTTAAAGTTAAAATTTTTTAATATAATAAATTTTTTTTAAAAGTATTAAAATATATAGTATTTATTATAAGCTGCTATAATTAGCTAGCATAATTTACTAGTACATAAGTAGCGTATTTTTTAACCCCTTTAGAGTTACTAGTGCTAAGCCAGACTAGCGCAGTTTTTAAACCTTGCCGAGCTTTTAGTTACCCCCCGTAACCTACAACCCGGGTACCTGCTAGGTACCTAACGCAAGGAACAAGGATCATGGGGAAGAAAAAAATATTGGTTCAAACGGCCCATATGAAAAAAACACACTCGTAGCAGCATCTCCTAACAGCACATTCATCAGGCGGGGTAAACAACTCTTAAATTTTAAGAGTGTCTACTGCTAATAAGAATGTTAACTGAATCTTATTTTGTTTCGGTCTCCGGAGCACCGTTATCCAACAACACGGCCATCCCCAAAGACGCTGGCATATATGAACACACTCTTCATCCTAGCCATGCAACGACGGCCATTCTCAAAAAGAGCTCTGCTCCAACCAGTGGCCTGGCAGTGAGCGATACTCATGTCTTCGCCGCCCAACAGGACAAATCTACTGTTCATGTTTATGCAAGGCCCAAAGGCAACCAAGAAGCTGTCGTTACTTTTTCCGAGCGCATCCGCAGCATCGAGCTCCGGCATGATGTACTCTTCCTCGGCACTCAGGAGGGACGACTCATTGTTTGGGAAGTATGTACATCTCCTTATATCCCCTTGTCGGCCGACTACGAGGCTGGAGAAGTACTGATCGTTGGAATGTATAGTTTTGCACGGGAAGGCAGGTCACCACACCCCCATGCCATGTTCAGGCCATAACCTGCATAGCTACCACACCTCTTCATGTACTTACAGGCTCTGATGACTCCAATGTCCATGTCTGGTCTCTCGCTCGCTTACTGGAGCTCGATTCAACCATTGAACATGAACCGCTGGAGACGCTGTCGGACCATAGAGCCGCCGTCACGTCCCTCGTGGTATCCCAGAGCGTGAACCCCGATACGAATGTCTGCATCACGGCGAGTAAAGATAAATCCTGTATTATTTGGAACTACCAACTCGGAATCCCCCTTCGCACGGTGCTGTTCCCAAGTGTCCCCATCTCGCTCGCTCTGGACCCTTGCACCCGTGCGTTCTACGCCTCGACCGAGGATTGTTCACTCTTCGCCGTCGAGCTGTTCGGTGAAGGAGCCTTATTTGGCCATCAAAGTGGCCAAGAAGGACCAACAGCGACGCAGGCACCCCCGGCATTTGGTGCGGCACCTCAAGAAGCCGGGCCGGCTACCTGTCTTGGTTTGAACTACGACGGAACTATCTTGTTATCAGGACACCCCCAGGGACAGGTGCGACGATGGGACCTCAGCAACAGGGCGGACTCGACAGAGCTCGCAAGTTTAAACGCCGCCATTACCAATATTGCATTTGTCTCACCATTTCCTGAGCCGAGATCCAGTCGGCCTATAACAGTGGTGAAGCCATTCCTGGGGAGCCGTAGCTACAACTTCGTTTCCCAAATCGAAACCGACGTATTGAAGGAAACGCGGTTCTCCAAGATGCTTGAAACAAATGGCGTACCGCAGGACGTGATGGAGCAGGCTATCCTCGCCTTTCAAGAGCCCGTCAGCAACACGGCCGGTGATGCTGAGCTCCAAAAAGAAAACGAGGAGCTGTGGCAGATAATTAACGAGCAACGCGCTCTTCAGAAGAAGACACTAGAGCGATACGTTGAAGTTACATCCACAAACCAGTGAGGATAAGCCGTCTGCATAAGCCGTGCAGCATCCTCGGCTCCAGCAGCTACTTGCAGACCGTGGGGGTTTAGATTCCGAAAAAGAACGACGTGTCTACTCGGAGTCTCTAAGCTACCTACTTACTTGAAGAGTAGGGGTTGTGTAGGCGCCCAGCAAAGGAGACCCGTCCCGCCCATCCCCCACGCCGCGCCGCGCCGCAACGGTAACACAAGTGGGACTCCAACTCTATTACCGGTGCAGAAGCTTGGATAGGTAGTATCATTGGATCCTCGATCCACCAAGCCCCCAAAGACTACTCGGGCATACCAAAGGTTGGCTTTTCCTTCACTTTGGGATCAACGGACATATAAGCATGCCAGGATTCGAGGGAGCTATGACTTGCTAGGTCTCGACTCCTGTTGGTAATTAAGCAACGCATCACAGGAAGATGGAAATTGCAAATGAGTCGACGTTTGACAGCTGGCTTATGATTGAAATAAAAAAGAGCCACTGATGTCACATAAAAAAACTCATCTACCTCGGGACAAGAAATGAAAAGCCAAAGAAAATGACTAGCAAAAGGAAGTGGAAGAAGAGAAAATACATGTGATTGCGCGCATCGGCAGATATCCTATTGGGGACAAAATGGACGTTTTCCGTTTTCCGCTTTCCGCTTTCCCGCCTCTTCAGCACTGGGCTGGTGCAGAATATATGGAAGTCGAGACGGTGAGGCTCGGCCAATCGCAGTCAGCTGTCATCCGGCTCGGAAACCGGGTTGGTTACCCTGAAACAACTCGTCTATGCAGTCAGTATCAAAAGAAGAGCCAACCAACCAACCAACCAAAAAGGTCTTGGGGGTATGAAATAAAATAAAATAAAATAAATCAAAATGTTGTTTATGGACCGACTTTGGCAATGTACTCGCACTCACTCACCCACCCACTCACTCAGTCACCACGACAACAAACATTCAAACACAAACCCTCCCATTATCAAGAACTAGGTGATCGCGGGCAAAGAACAATCAGGCTTACTAAGAAAAAGAAGAAGAAGAAAAAGACTAGGTAGGTATATTACAAACGTACCTTATACAGGTAACCTACCTAGGTTACCTGTATACGTTTTTACCTATGTAGGTACCTGTCCAATCATACTAGTAAACACCACCCTTCCCTTCCTGCCTCAAAACCTACCTCTTCCCTAACCTTAACTCGTAAACGACCCCGGATTCTGGTATATATACCCCGCTCCCTTTCTTGATCAAATACTTACCTATACCTATAGAATGTGTTATCAAAGTCGTACGTATTACCTTGCCCTTTTTTTCTCGCTCCCATCTTCAATCTAATCTACATGATACAAACGTGCACTTACTTACATGGCAATTGCTCGGGCCCGGAATGGATGGTCAATTTGTGCCACCCCCACCGAATCCGGTCCAAAATCAAGTCCTTCATCGCGCTGTGTGGGCATGTAATCAATGTTAAACGCTACCTAGATTGGCCCGTACCAAATAGCCGTTGTTTGATAGCGTAGTGTAAAGCAATCCTTGCTATTAGATAGTAGATTTTACTTGTTAACAACAAAAATATTATCGTATTTTGCTCGTCTTCAAAAATTAACACACGTACTCTGACAACTAGAACCGGACTGAACATAAAATATATACTCTCGTCCGGTGACATGAGACACTGTAGATAATCTCGGTTCGTACGTGGTTCCGATGCCAAGGGTATATATGGACTATACTGTAAATTCCTCGCTAACAGGTACTCTAGAGTCCTTCGTCTAGCTGCGCTTTTATGAAATGAACCCATCAAAACCCGGAGAATCTTGTGGTATTCCATCTTTACACCATCCATACGTCCTCTCGTCCCAAATGCTCGGTTTGCGCGGGGCTTCACAATTTCCATAATCGGGTCTTCGTCAAACGTAATACTCATCAGTCCTTCGTTACTTGACCGACTATGTTTTCGAGGCTGAGGATGCTTTCTCCCCAAAATTGTATGCTTTGCCCTCTGAACATGTATCCCCTTTCGCATATAACAGGCAGAGATGAGCGTGCTGCATTGGTTATAATATGATACATACAGGTCGGCGATGGGCACCCCGGCGGGCGGGGTTGCGGTGTCTGCGCCCCTTGTGATCTGAAGTGTTGTCGTCCCGTGTGTCGCCCAAGAAGTCGTCTTTCCGGAACATTTGTCGGCACAAATCAACAAAGACCTCTTCTACATTGGCTGTTGTACCATGTTAGCCCGGCGCTTGGCTGTACACTCGAGGGTGACGGTGATTGGGCCTACTCTTTGTGCGCGCACTGGTCTCGTAATACGGTGCACCCCATTTTCGTGAAACTTCGAACCCTCGGGCCCGTGGCACAGCCCGTTGGTCTTCAAGATCTGCTTTGTTGCCGCAGATGACTATCGGCACATTCTCGTCGTCTTTGATCCGAGTGATCTCTTCGCGAAGCCGGATGATGTCATTCAGGGACGACGGTGAGGTGATACTAAAAACCAGAAGGAAACCCTGGCCTGTCTTCATGTACAGGTCCCTCATGGCAACTGGAATCGGGTCAACGGAGGCTCCGAGAAGCGAAATGATGCGGCGAAACTAACCAAACTGGTCAGTCCCTGCAGTGTCCAAACTGTCTCTGGGCGTCAGTCTCGTGGCGCAGTAACATCGTCGACTGTGGCTTACATCTCCAGGACCACCTGGCGTGACTGTAGAATATAGGGTCAGCTGATTTAGACAGAGCGGTTCTATTCCGGCCCGAGACCGTGGTAGGTCGGTTCGGTACACTTACGTCGATAGTCATTTGGGTTCTGTAAGAATCCTCAATGGTCGGATCATAGCTCTCGATCCACTCGTCGTGTACAAACTGTGCTATAAATTACCACTGCCATCAGCAAGGGAGCTCCTGGCCATTTCTGCTGACAATTGCGAAATTGGTAGTTTCCGTTCGCGGTAAGGAACCAACGCGTATATCATACCTGTGAGGCAACTTTTACCAACCCCACCTTGAGTCCCTTGTTAGTAAATATGCGGTCTCAAGTTTACATCAGAAACTCACCCGATCCCAGCACTACGACATGATACTCGCGGCTAATTGCGTGGGCGAATGTCAGTAAACCGAGTTAACCACCGGCAAAGGGGAACATGGCAAGGATTGATGGCATGTACGAACACTGGCGAATACTGCTGACGCCCGTGCCTGTGCGGCATGGCTTCGGCTTGACTCCGTGCTCGCGAGTGTAGTGTCGACAGTTGGCGTCGAACTACAAATCTTCATACGGTGGCGCACCCCAAGCAGAATCGGAGTTCTGAGAGCGGCGGGTATTTGGTAAACGGTCAGCCGATACCGAAGGCACAGCGCCTGCGCCTGGCAAGCAATTAGGCCTTGGCCGGTCCTTGGCCGAGCCTAAAGCTAACTACCAGCACACTAACGCTCTGCGTTTGCGCCTTCTGCCGATTGCGCCACGTCGGCGTAAGAACTGCGATCGAAATGCCTCTCAAAGAGGAGCAATCAATTCCTGGTCAGGTATTCCAACGAGCTCGTAGAGCTGCAATAAGAATTTCGTTCACCAGTAGTGGGATCCGGGTTCGCCCTTGGCGTCGGCTCTGACTCTTGCACGACCCGACGGTAGCCTAGGTACGTATAGATAAATCAATGCAGCGTATGCACAGTCCCGGGGGATACTCGAAGGCGAAGTCTTATTTTCGCTGGCTTCTAGGAGGTAGGATGAATGTAGCCAATGATAAGAAGGCGCGCCGAAAGGAATTGACCTGGTTGTTTTCTGTAAGAGAGAAGGAGCGATTAAGAATAAATGTCCGAGGAAGGAAACGTCCGACAATATGACGTTGCGGGATGGTCAACGGGTTCGACCCTGTGTACTGCTGGCGCGGGCCCTGTCTGATACCTAATGGCTGAGGCTCTATACCTTTGCCTTGGAACCGAATTTCTTCCCATCTGACAGCTGTCTGGATTTTTTCTTGATGACGTGAACCAAAGGCCCCCTGGTCGTCTAACACGCTGAGGTCGCCCGTACAAGTCCGTGCGTTGCTTAAGAACGTTTTGATACAAGTACAGAAAAATAAGTGCATATAATAAAGCGAACTGGATCGAATTTGAGGCCCTTGCAATCTCGGCACCGTCAATATACTTTTGGGGGATAGAAGAAATGCGTAAGCAGGATGGCAAACTTTTCAAGCTCCAGGATAAATTACTATGGCATTGCGACTAGGGGGTAGATTAAACTATAGTGGAAGAAGATGGTGATGAGGGGGGATAAAGGCAATCGGAAATCCGGGGAACTTCCAGGTATTAATTGCTCCTTGGTACGTGTACATACTTGTAGACAGGTCACCTGCGTGCGGGTGCGGTACAGGCTCCCTACCTCCTTATGGATTATGGAATGGAATGGCGCGGTATGGTGCGGTGCGGTGCTGCATATGGTGTATGCACGTACCTGCCACTGCCAACATTCCCTCGCACATAAACTTGGGAGATAGGTACACGTACACCATATAATCTTGTACAATGATATGGTTTGATCTTCCCAAGATCACTATGTTATTTCCGAATGCATATTTGGGGCAGCAAATAGCAAACAGGTTAGAAACAAACACCAAAGTAGTAAAGATAAAGATAAAATGCGCTTACAGAGAGCAGAGGAGGAAATTTATAATAAAAAAATGCGTAGGCTCTCCCCCCTTGGGAATATGGCACTTTCTTATCGGTAAATCTATCAAGAACCCTACTAATATATATGTGCGTCGACATGGGCTAAGATGGAGTATGTATGCATATGGCATAAGGTATGTTAAGTACCTATCGCCGGGAACCCCCCAAAAACGCAGTGTCGTACAGTAACTACCTACATGCAGACTACAAAATACCTTTTTATCCCCTCGTGATAGCTTCACACTACCAATTAGTAGTACGTTATACAATGTACGTACTCGTATATACTATCTTCGTTTTTCTATATGCAAGTACCTGGATCTGTTACTTGATCTGTTTGTGACCACCGGTGGTTTGTGACTGCTGAGTCCCGTCTTCTTATGTTCCGACTGCCCTTATCGGATCATAGAAACGTATGGTCCTCTGGAAGCTGCGTCTGGCATCGGCTGAGGGTGCATTGCAGCAAACTCTTTGCTCGTAACATGTGGAAGTCGCAACAAAGCAATTAGGTTAGGTCCTTGCAGCACTCAGTTACAGCCGTGCTAGCGGCCTCGCAGTCCACTAGCCTACAAGGTTCTTGCGCAGTGTGGACGTATAGGTTTCCTGTAGAGGTGTAGGTAGGTAGGTTAGTACGTATGCGGCTAGTAGACCTTACTAGAAGAAGGCACCGAGAAGGGATGGCATGAGAAGCCCGAAAAGGCCCGCCCTCTCCCCCTCCCGACCAAATGACAACAGCCCCGCTACCAAGAACAGGTTCCTCCCCGCCCAAGTCCCCTTCTCCTTGACAGCGGCGCATCCAAACGCACCAGATCTCTACCCAATTTATACATCTGTTTCCGTCTGTGCAGCCGATAATAAGTAAGAGTAGGTATATACTAACCTTGCCTTGGTTACCGAGCGAGGAACCTCTAAGAATTAAGTTAGTGGATTGCCCATCAAGACGGAGATGCACACAATCCCAGCTTGACGCGACTTGGCTGGGTGCTGGTATGGATCCCTACCTACATAAATTCAATCAATGGGGATAGAGATAGATGTCGGCCGAAAGGTATGCCTACTTACCTACTTACCAAAGAGTCGATTCGCGCTTCCGATTAACCTATGGTTAGGGTTCTTGCCTCCGGTGGTTGTATCTTCTGTGTTGGGCTACAGTCACAAACTCACATTACCCAGTGTAATACTTTTTAAGCTGCACCATTCATCAACGACATTCATTTCCCATGATGCTAGCCAATCGCTGGGCGCAATGACGACCCGAGAATTAAATCAGGCGGCTAGGCATTGTTACGCTGGGCAAGGTTTGCAACAATGAGGCACTCTGGGAGCACAGCATCCTCGGTGTTTGGTCCGGCCATCCAGTCTGTCATCGTGGATTTCGTCATGGTCCGTTTCGGTCCGGCCTTGTTGCGCATTCTTCCTATATGCTCCAACTCGGCATCTTGACAGGCGCTTGGGATCCCTTTTCTGGATTCAAGGGTCCGTATTCAAAACGGGTACACAAATTCGAAATGGTATAGCAGTGTGACGAAAGGATCTCGAGTACATTGGACACACATGTTTGCACAGTAACCATACCCACCAGCTTAGTACATTCCGGTACGGCCTTACCCACCTGGTATTCGTGCTGCGCCTAGCACTGCAAGTGACCAACAACGTGGGACAGTACCCGAGCCCCGCTTATTAATAAGGGCCTAGTTAGGTCTAGACTAGCAGCCTTTTCAAGACTTTCCCTCTCCGCTCCATTTTCACCACACCTTTGCGAGTCTAACTTTATATGTGTACATCTAGGTATCTAACTTGGCTGTATTGCAGACCGCCTTCTTTTGAAATTTCTTTCGGTTGCGATAATGTGCTCGCCAAAAAAGAACCCTTGTTATTCTCATGGACTCTTTCGTCGGCGCATATAAACTTAACCGGGTCTCTTGCCGATACACTTGAGCCCGAGTATACAGGCAGGTAGATTGGAGATAATACCTTGGGTACAAGTAGGTACTCGGCCGCCTAGCTTGCGCTGTCACGTTTCAGGTGGTCTTTTAAGGCTTGAAAATAGCGTCTGACGGATACCAATAACACGGAAAACTGACTCTCCAGCCTTTTTCCTCGCATCGTATTTCCCCTATTATTGATAGGTCAACCGACTAACCTACATGCCTATTTACCCGTTCAAAGTTCTTTGTCCTTCCTGTTGGAGAAGGGAGTGGGAAGGATAAAGGTAAAGAAAAGCCACTTCGCCGACTCCCTTAAACTTACCTCTTACTCACACATGGTATCTAGACATACCTATTCTACAGTGTGTCTGTCTATCTATCTGTCTGTCTATGCAGATTCTCAGCAACTCGTACGTGGAAATTATACCCCACAGAAGAATACGAATGCTGGGTAAACACCACGAGAATATCCGTCGCCGGTCTTTTCTGCCACGTTCGCCAAGCTCAACTAGCCTCTCGCGGCTGCACAGGCAACGCATAGACTATCTAAACTTGAAACTCTCTGTACCTACCTACTAGGTATTTACATATCTCCCGGCACCGGCTTGGTATTACCTACCTCATCGGCCGTCCGCCCAGGAAAGGATGCAAATCGTCGGCACACCTTCACATGTTACGATGATACCTAGGTTACTTTTCATCTTTTTCTCATCATCGCATGCCCAACTCATCTCTTCCCCCTTGAGGGTAAATGCCGCGGTTTATTATGTCTATATGATTCGTCGGCGGAAAAACTGGGCGGGGCTTGATCAGACGTCCAAGTCACTATTGGCTCACTGAACCTACCTCCTACCTATAATATGAAGTAGGACAGCCAGCCTAAACAAAGGGTAAGCAATTTCGTCAGCATGTTGTTGGGCTATCCAGCTCGGTAACACGGCCTCGAGGTCTTAAATTAACCAGTGGGCACTGTATCTCTGCTCATGGCACACACATTTGTTATATTGTATGATGGAGCAGGCTGTGAAAGTATAATGCCGGCATTTCTGGTGCAGGTATGTCGATGATGAATCGCCTACTGATTTTTAACCGGGAGGAAATCATATTTTCATTACACAAGATATTGGAAAGAAATACAGATACTGCCAACGATACAAAAAACCAACTTACTAACCTTAGGTTTGCTCCGTTGAAGATGAGGAGTGAATGAGTAGGTGAGCTAGTGGGTGAGTAATACTTCGCATAAGAATAGATGCGAGTTATCCAGAGGCCGCAACACCCGCTTCGTTACTTATTCCGAGAAATATACCTATATATTTTGACAGCTGGGGGTTTGGTTGGTCGAAAAATAGAAGAATATCTCATACACATACACTCCTGCGCTTTTCCCGACTCCGGACGTGTGTAGTTACAACTTACAAACCTAGACGGACAGACAGATAGACACCCCTTTCTTTCTTTCTTTCTTTCTTTCTTTCTTTCTTTCTTTCTTTCTTTCTTTCTTTCTTTCTTTCTTTCTTTCTTGTCTTTCTTGACTAGGTAGTCTAATTAGACAAACACAACAAAACAAACAAGTTAAAGGTATTGCGTACGAGACAAAAAAAAAAGGCCTAACAAAGACAAATATGAATTCAGTCCGAGACATGTTTTTCCAAAAAAGTACGAAGTATGGCCGAGGTCAAAAGGGGGGGGGGATGGATTAGAGACAAGACACCTAGATGCGATTATGGCATGGCACCGCGTCGACTCGGCGAGTAGTATGTAATTATGTATTTGTTCTATCCGGGGGGAGCTTTACTTTGAAAGATGAAGTATGGGGAAACGTACAAAACACCAACAAATCTCCCAGCGTCACAAACGAAACAAACAAGGCTACGGCAATAAACACAGGCACTTTAGATCAGACAGGTAAGATATGGACATATACAGGTAATACAGCTTAGGCATTTGCAGGAGAGTAAAAGACCAGCAAAGCAGAATAATAGTGGTCGTAAATCGAATATAAAAACCCTATACAACAAGACGTGGCAACAAAAGCAGAGTGAGGATTCGTTTGACCTTCCTCATACCCGCATTTTCAAGACCGTGAGACCTTTTTTTTTTTTTTTTGTATAATGGCATGTTTCCCGGATGCGGATCGAAGCAGACCGTCTAAAAACCCTTCCTTATAAATATGAATGCGGTAGGTATGAAAACCTAATAAGAAATGAATATCAAGTAGGAAAAAGTAAAACGCGCCATCATTTCGGCCACAGAAATGTGCAACTGAGAAACAGATGAATCGAAAGCATGGCTGATTGTTTTCCTTCTCCACCGCTCCGAGTTCCCACAAGTGAGAACAAGCCCCTAGCTGGAATACCGACATGACACGCCATTGAAAAAACAGCATTCAAAGCTACTCATCTCAACGGCGCTTGAAAGCGAACAAGATGCCTCGTGTATCTTTCCACATTGGCCTGCCAGACGGCGCTCGGCAAGTAAATCCAGTCTTCGGACCCGGCCGCAACCCGTCCTATACCGAACCCTTCCTCGTCACACCCATATTCGCTTTACCGCGTCGGGAAAATAACATAATCCAGAGGCCGAAGCACTGATGTGGTGCCGAGCCGATCCCTCTTCGAACTCGATCCCTCCGAGTCGTCCTAGTTGCTTGCCGGTGTAGAAGATAAAAGGCCACCGCTGTGTGAGGCTGGAGAGCCCGAGGAGAATCGAGGCCATCCTAGTCGTATCCCATTTTCGCCGAATATGAATGTCCCTTGCAGATATAAAAAAAAGTTATCTTTCATCCAGTCCCTTCCTGCCGAACCTGCATAGTCTCGGTTGCCATTGATGGTGTGTCGTAAATATTGGAGACCCCCATTCGATAGTGAAGAACCCCTTTCCATGCTCCATGCGGATGCCAGTAATCCTAGCCGAACAACGCCGATGGGACAATGGCCATGATGTATGAGGTATAACTCCCTTCCGTGAGGATTCAAACTCCAGAATAGTGCGCTAAGAACCGGAGAATAATCGCTGCCCTGCCGTAATGGTGCAAAATGAACAACCCTGTCGCTAATTCCATGCCACCTGATCAACAACCCGAAACGAAGAAAAACACCGGTGAATGCCGAGGTAAACGCGTCGTGGTCCAGACAAAAACAACCCATAAACGCCCCACCCGTTGCATTAGATTTTCTTCAAAAGCCAGTGACGCTGAACCCATAAACAGTAAAGACAACAACGGCATAGCAAGCGCCTGCGGGGACGTACCAAGAAGTCGATATCAACAAACAAGTCATTCCAAATCGTCCAACCCGCTCGACGCCCCATGTCCAGCGGTGGACGACACTGTCGGCTTGCCTCAAAAGTCTTAACGGCCATTATGGCCATTGTGGTAAGGCGGGCCGTTACTGCCGTTATTGTAAGGCAGGCCATTGTTACCATTGTTGTAAGCCGGGTTAAATATACGGTTCTGGTCGCCATTGGACGAGGTGCCAGGGAGCTCTGGTGAACCGTCTTGAGAACCATGAAAGGCGCCTTCATACGGGCCATCGTGCGTGCCATTCTGAAATCCATTCTGAGGACCACCCATAGAACCGTTGTGGACGCCGTTGTGTGCACCACTATAAGCACCATTGGGCGAAGCGTTATAAGCACCGTTGTGAGTGCCATTGTAGGCACCATTATAAGCGCCATTGTATGGAACTTGAGGATTGTTCCAGACGTGGGGGTTGTTGCCCGAGTACCCCGGAGGCGTGTTGACGCCATTTGTCGTCATTGGTGGCCGGCCATGACCGGCGAAGGTGCCGCGGTTCAGCCCCGGCGGTGCAGAAAGACCTGGTGGTGGCCCGTTTGCAATTGGGTATCCGTAAGCTGGGTTCGCCAATACACCGTTCATGTTGGCCATCGCACCATTCGCGGGCGGGCCGGTGTTTTGATTGTTACGGACTCCGAGTGGGTTCTTGGAGAAGCTGAGCCGAATACCTCCCTTGGTACTGTTATGAAGAACCTGTCCGTAAAGCTCGTGGAGGGCTCGGGTGGCGTGGCTGACGTCCTCAAACTCCACAAAGCACATGGGACCGTTTTGCTTGGTACGGAAACACAAACGCTTGTAGCCCCGCGCTTTGGAGAACACGGCCTTGAGCTCCTCCTCGGACGTATCGATAGGCAAGTTCCCGACATAGAGCGTGTTACAAGGCGGATTTTGGTCCGCGGGGTTGGCGGGTGGGAGATTTTGGCGGTAAGGCCCCTGCGGGTATGGTGTATTATTGCTGGGCGACATGCTGATACCTGGGTAAGGGGCAGGGCCCACCACAGAGGTGCCGGTGGTGTCCAAGTTAAGCGGCTGCATGTTGTTTACGCGCGAAGGGATTTGTGGTGCGGTGGCACGCCGCTGTGGTGTTGCTCCATTTTCCCCGAAGCTGACGATCTCGTTCAAGATCTGGGGTGTGTCGTCATCACCAGCTGTGTCGTGGATGAGACTCTTGCCCGAGGCGTGGGCGCGATTCGGTAGGTGACCGCCGATCGGGGATGTTGGCGAGAAGATGTACTGATACGCCGCTTCGGGCAAAACATTTCCAGCCTGGGGTATATTGGCGCGATCGAATGCTTTATAAGCTTTGTGGCCAAACTGAGGCGGCGCACGTGCAGTAGTGGTCGGTGAGGGGAGGAAAGTAGAACCGCTGTTCTGAGTTGGGCTTGCAGCCTCTGCTGGATATCGCCCGCTAGTGGTCGACTCTCCGGATATGATCTCAACTCTTAGCTTAGCATCGTGGACGACTTTCCCACCGAGCTTTTCTTTGGCGTTGCGCGCGCCAGCCAAAGTATTAAACGTGACTCGAGCGGCGCTATAGTTTGGACCCTCGGGCTCAGGGGGCAGGATGCGGAAGCTAGCAACCTCTTGAGAAAATAGAAGCAGTAATCGTACTTGGCTTTCATCAAAATCAGCCGGCAAGCTGTGAATCATGATATCGCACCCCGAGGTGGCTTCGGACGAATATGCCGTAGGCGCCATTGGGGTGGATGACGAATATAAAGACGATGATAGGTTCGTAGACCGGTCCGACTGCGACCGCGACTGCTCAGAATTGCCGGGTTGTACTGGCGCCGTCGGACTGGATGACGGGTAGAAAGAAGACGAGGCCGAGTTCGTTGGCCAATCCGACTGCGATCGCGCCTGCACAGAATTGCCCAATTGTCCTATTGACAACGTGGAGTCCGGACTGAAAGCGGAACTAAATGGATCGATCGACGGCAAATGATAATACGCTGATTTGGAAGACATATAAGATGGAACACCAAATTGAAGCGCTATGTCTACGTTCATTCTTGGGAACGTGTGCACGCCAATACCCGAAAGTCTCGGGAGTTGTCGAGGTTGGCGACGGCGTTGGCCGATTCCAACGGTCGGAAATTGACGACGAATAAGAACGGGACGAACGCGACGAGAGCTGCGCCTTCAATAGACAATGCGAGAGATGAATAAGCCGGTATCGATTTAAATTCGGGCGCGTGCTTGACAATCGCGACCCAATGCGCAGTGCAGGCAAGTTGCGTAATGTACTGGAGAGGAAACTGAGTTGGGAATGCGCCGCGCTGATGGGTAGCGCAGTAGGTTAGGTAGGTCTAGCGCAGGCCCAAAGCACAAGTTTAGTCGATTGTTTCGGGCAAACAGTCTGGGGGACACCGTGCCGCACAGTATGCTGATGGGTGAGTAAAGTGGTAGGCTCTATCCAGTCACCCTAGTCTGATAGCTTTTCAAGGATCGACTGCGCTGGTTCCTGAGCGACCGCGCGCGACCGGGGGAAAACTGGAGAATTGTGGTGACGATGGCTTGGGAGGAGTGGGTGGGTGGGTGGTGTGGGCGCGCATGCGCGTGCGTGTGCGTGTACGCTTGCGTAAGGGGAATTAAGACAAGACGGTGGTCGGAGGAGGAATGCAGGAGTGGCAGACACTCGGCAGAGCCACTCTCGGACAACGAAAACTATCTTGCAATAAGAGTCTCGCCCGTCAGAGAATGGTGCGAATTGAGAATATTGGAGGAATGCCTGATTAGCAGACTACCTAAGGTAGGTTAAGAACGAAAACTTGGGGGAGAGTGATTTTGGGGAAGAATAGCAGTTTGTCCACTCGTACTCGTAGGTAGGTGGGCTTGGTTATGTGGTGCGGCTTAATCAGGCTTAGTGTACCTGCCGCCTTTGCACAGTCTTAACCTAGCTCATGGTACCATGTAGAACCAGATATACATACAAGCCAAGAGCCGTACACTTTATGCTATGTACCTTACTTCTTACAAGTAGGTAGTTTTTATAAGGAAAAGAAATATGTTAGTACAGAAAAAGAACAAGCCTGAGATTTCCTATGAATTAATGATTGGGGTTTTTATTAAGCATTATAAACAGATATTGTATTACAATTGTCAAGTTCGAAGCTAAATCTAAGAGTATGTGTTGTTAAACTTGGGTAATGATTTGCCTGGCACTACACATACATTATGTAACATATAGGTACATACCTACTACTGTGTTATCAGGTCCCGGGGGAACATTGTTTTTTACAATCTGGGACTGGACTACTGTTCAGTGTGCCGTAACGTGCAAGTCTGCTATAAATCCACAGGCATAGATAACCGCGCCTACTCATAATAAACGTAGACGTATGTAAAATGCGGCTATATATGTGCATTGAAAGCTAATTGTTATTGTTGTAGGTTTAGGTCTAGTACTAAGTAGTTCCCAAAATCCGGAACAATCAATCATATGTTATGGTTAGAAGTTCGAACTTTTAGTAATTGCTCTTCCTATACCAGAATATAGAATATCCTCAACAAGAACGTAACCTAAGGTAGTCAGTAATACAGCCTAGGCAGAGGCATCAACGGCCGTAGCACTTGATACGCCATTCTTGACGTGTTATAACCAGCTGATATCATAGCTTCAGGATTGGCCACACAGATCTGTTGGTCTAATCAGAGAGAAGTCTTCCCAAGGTAAGTGTTCATCAAGTCTTGGAAATAGGGAAGCGCGTGTACCTTGCCAACAACCGCCTCTGCACTATCGTATACCTTCTTTTAGGACTGTCTGCGAGCTTTCCGGCCCATATACAGTTCGCAGGGGCAGCGATATTAGCCGCCAGCTATCATACAGCTAAGCGCAAGAGAAACGCAAACAAGACAAAACCGCTTATAGTTGTGTTACATCCCGGCGTTAAAGATAACTTTATAATAGATAATCCGTGCCACCATGTGTACTATGTAATGTATGAAACGCAATAGGCCGCAATTATGCAAGGTTACGACCACCGGGGAATATATTCTCAGCCTTGCCTAGGTTAGTGAAATGCCGACTGACGGGTTCGTCTTCTGGACGGACCATGCAGCTCGCCTCCCAGTGGCTCGAGATCTCCCCGGGGCGCGCATGCCCGTTTTCCTTTCCCTACGAGTAGGTCTAGATTATCGTACCACCTACACGGTAGACTAGCAGATCGTGTAGGCTTTCTGGTACTCTCGATGCGTACTGTAGACGAGACCCGGCTCAACACCACGTGCGTGGCTTAGGAGACATAGTAGTACATACGGTACATTTACCCAAATACCGTGTAAGTACCTGGGCGTCGAACTCATGTAACTTCTGTAAGTGCCAAATCCGGTATCTCTTGTCAGAGAGGGCTAGATCGTGGCCTCCCTACGCTTGCCAGGAACCAGGCTGCTAGAGGCGCCGCTAAAGAAAAACTAAGAGACTTTTGGAAAAGAACTGGAGAGTTTCTGACAGCCTAGGCCACACCAAGACGATTCCGGGTTTTAGGGCCAGACGCAGGACACGCCAACCTAGAACTAAGGCGGTATAGGGGAGAAAGTAGTACGGAGTAGCTGAGAAAGTACTCTGACAGTAGCTTGGTCAATCTGCAGCACTACCTGAGCTAATTCCTGACGTAGGGCAGAATGGGGATAGAATACCGGCGCGGCGGTATCAAAGTCACGGTATCATCGTAAGGTAGGTAGATAGTCGGTATATGATCGACAAAAGAATGCCAACACGGTCGAGATAACATCTTTTCTCGAGACTCGTTCTCCTTTACTTTATTCCTTTCTCTTTCTATGTGCCGACGTTAGCCGCGCCATGCGAACGTCCGTTGACATTTCTGAGTGGGTTTCCAGGGAAGAAAGCGGGCCTAAATGGCGCAAACTTTATCCCTCTTCGTCACGTATTGGGTCTCACGCCCGACTGATGAGAAAAAGGAGAAAAAAAGCAAATAGAAAGTGTGGCGCTCTCATCTCCTCGGAGACCGGGTCTGATTGGACAGGCCCGCGCGCTCGTTGTCGATCTGGAAGGATTCTTGACACCTCGGGTCTCAGAGACACCGGAGAATTGCGGTGAAACGACGTGGGGGGAAGAGAGCTGGCGACAATCAAGCCTTATTATCAATGAGATAGGTCACATTAAAGCACAGAGAGCAGATGAGGGAGAAAGGGGGAACCTCGTATGGTCTGCGCCGCCTTCCCTCCACCTACGTGTACGAGTAGGTATTGTACGTAACGACCACCGGCATATTGTACTGTATTGTTCCAGTACCTACCTGGATAGTATGAAAATCCGTACATCTCGGGCTAGAATGATCTCGCTCAGGTCAATCTTGCATTTACTTCACATCCACAGTATATACGATAGGCATGCGTGTCCCGTGTGTGGAGAGGGCAAATCATGTACGTAAATGGTAAGGAGGGCACCGAGCGCTTGGACAAGCAGCAGGACACGTGAGCTAAGTAAGCACTTAACTTTTAAGTAATTAATTTGGTGGCTCCTGCAGAACTTGTCCCGTGCCGTTCGTAGTGATAAAAGAGCAAACTTTGCCCGTGAAGGCTTTTATAGGCAAGAAACTTGATGAAGGCTAGTGGTGATGCCTACGAGTCTTTTGCTAGACACCTCAGTCCCATGTACCGCGCACCATGTTCTTGTCCCATACGCTTCTAACCTTAGGGCAGTTGCATAAGGTAGCTTCCATTGCTCCTACAAGTTGGTCCTATTGCAGGTGTACATAAGGGAAGTCGCTATACCTTTAATATTAAAAGTTTTGAAGTGCACTTGCTCCAGAACATAGGAAGGTGCCTGTTCATTGCGACGTCCGTCTTAAACCCGGGTGGACACCACTGACCAGTCAGTTTAAAGCCTGGCAGACCAAGGTTAGGACCATGTCTGCGTCGTATCCAAATATTTCTCAACCCTACCGGCTCCCAGTACCTAAGGTACCTAGCACCTTTTGGTGTGGGTGGTGTTGCGAAGTGTAGCGTGCCTTCGGACATGCCAGGGCTATTGCAAGGTTTGCCTGACCAATGGGAGTAGAGGAGGGTACAAGATAGGAGGAAGCGCTGCTCAGTTACCACATGCGCCAACGAGATTTAATATATTTCTCGTAGAACAGCCATTTTGGTTCGTGGGTACCGGTAGGTACTTACCTAAGCAGGTAAGTAGGTATCCTGTGTATGCTTTCACTTGTACAGCAAGGAGCTTAAGTTGTCAAAGCCAGATCTTGTCCGTCCACAACACCTTTGATATTGACTGGTTTATAATTATTTCATAGGCCGAATACGTGTACCGACTGACGCTGCTTCTGAGGATCAAACCCGCCCATTTGGCTCCTAATACCTTCAGCGGAGAAGCTGATGGGCTGAAAATGTTACAAATCTCGGCAACGATGCTGATGAAAACGGTAGACGACATCAGTTGCCGGGGCAAATGATATTAAGTGCATGGTAGGCGGCTTGGTCAGCGCTCGGAAGCTCTGCCGGCGTATAATTTCGTGGCTTGGAAGGTATCAACGAGTAATCTAGTGCTTACGACAAGGCGCGTGCGCGAATCGGGTGCGATTCCCCCGTCCCATGTCTCAAATGTCTTTTCCAGACGGTCTCCGACACCTACCTACCATGTATACTATATTGTGCTGACAATATCGACAGGCCTACGAGTACATGTAGGTACAGGTGGGTGTCTGTCTTCTACATAGGTTTTCGGCACCGCTTGAGGCGGAGGATTGGACCCAGCTGCGCTTTGTGACTACTGTCTAGGGGAAGACAACATCATGCTGTGTTACCACCTGTGAGGTGAAGCAAGGACAATGGGTAAGATATGCAGGGTAAGAGACCAAGGAGATGCGCTGCTGAAACAGATCAAAGGCAATGTATATTAATATCCAAGCACACCTCTCGGCTCGTGTCGTACCTAGTCCTTCCTGGACAGGCATGTAGAAGCGTATCGATGCTTCTGTGGTTTCAACCTACCACACCGGCATGGCACGGTAGCGACAGACGTACTTCAGAGCCGGGCTCGGCAAGGAGGTCAGTAGGTAGACGCATGTTGGCCTGAGCCTTGGTTAATACTTGGCGGCATCATATCGTATTTAAAAGCGCGTTCCTGCCACTCTTTCCCCTCCCATCAAGATGTTCGAACCATTACTTATACTTGGCATACACTACGTTGATTTCGAGCCAGTGCGTTACAACTTTTATCGATCCTCCTATATAGACACAGATAAGCTAGGGATAATGCTAACCTAACATTTGAGATGCCTCTACGTACACAACTAGACTGCCACTGTTATCATAGACACTAAAATGGATTTAAACTAGGAGGATTTAAGATGTGTTGCCTTTTGGCTGCGTGTACTGCCAGTGGCCACCAACTTTACATACCCTTGCAGCTGGCTCTGGCCAATTCCCACCTTCGTGCAGCATGAATCCTACACACATCTGCACGCTAAACCGGCTCAGATATATCTACTGTAGGTACCTGCTCAGTACAGCAAATACCTAGGTTGAGTCTAGACCAGCAGGGCTCTGCTAAAGATGGTCTACCAACATGTTGTTGACATGGTATATGTGAAGCTTGTGTAGGTGGAATGAATGAGGCCTAGAAAGGTAACTATCAAGCAGAAGGAGATAGGTTTACCGGCACTGTAAGTCAAAATTTCTCAGTACGAGTACGAGTAGAGGGGGTTCAGAAATTCTGTTCTTATACTCGAAACTTGGTAACCTAATGATGTAAGACCTAAGTATGGACATGTGATAAATGATTGATCAAGATCTCTTGGGACTATGTACCTACTCGTATGTATTGATATCTCTTACCAATTGTCCGTGATTGTATCTGGGGAGTCGTACATTAGCTCGCATAGCATATGCCAGATCTCTTATTCATGTAATCAATCGATCCTACAAGTACACGAGTTCTGGTATAAAACCTACCTAATTCTTCTCACGCCACCCTTCCAATAATTTTTGTCAAATGGAAAGCTCGCGTTGCCGGCCTTACAGCCGTGGTCTATCTGCGCTTATGGTTTGCGCGCCCCCCCTTCGCGGCCATTATCCCTGTCTTTTTTCTGACCGGTCGGTCGGTCAACATGCAAAGGCATAACTACCAAGCTGTATTTGGATGTTGAAAGGAGAAAAAACACCCTCAACCTGTCTTATGGTATGGTCAGGATGCTACAATACTACCTACTTTGAAACTAACAGTACGCGTACATATGTGTACATGTCTGGTTGTAAATAACGCGAACCTGGGTTACCAACCCTATTCCAGCGCTATTTGACTTCCGGAATACATCAAACGCAATAGACCGACACGAAGGGGCAGTCGCGCGTTTATCTTACAAGGCCGAATGACGCCTTATATCACCTACCGGCACGAGATCTGATAAAACCTGTACATCTGCTATCTGGGAGGTAGGTATGCTACGGAACAATAATGGGCTGATTGATCCCGGAGCGGCTCGTTAGAAGACGACCGCGAAGCTCCGCCGAGCCGAGGTACCACGCGTGCCCACATCCTGTGGGAAGTCTACCTACTTACCTACCTCATTGCAACGCTGTCGTCCAACCTCGCATGGCAACAATCCTGACCAGGTCTTGATAAGCCTACATAGTATGCTTTCCTTTTATCAACTTCAAATTATAGTTGTTTCCCATCGTCACCACATCGTCGCCGTCGTATCGGTGCAGACAGGCTAAATGAACTATACTAGAAATGGTGTGTACACCACCAAGTGCGTCTGCCAGCCCTCCTTTGAGGTTCCAGCCACATAACAGATGGAGAAATATAGAAAACTAAATAGATCTTCGACGCTACCAGGACCACTAGGTACCTAGCTCACGTGGTTCTTGGTCTCGAACATGCAGACTAAAAACTCGTTGCCTACTTAACTAACATTAGGAGCCGGGAGATCTACGTACGTCTATGTCAGCAACATGGTTGAGGATTCCGGATATATCGGACCACCCGTATCTTAGGATGATGAGAGAGCCGGCCACACATTTTGACACATCCCCACTATTTAGATAGGTCAAGTAGTGATCTTATATAAGATATACACATACCCTACCTTCCCAAGCGAAAGAGGGTGGTCTCTATATGCAAGTCAATGTCGGGCATGCAACGACTACCTAAAGCAAGAGGCTCTGCCCTCTCTTCTTGTGGCATCTGTACGTCCGTACGTACATGTACGTGCAGCAACGGGGTAATACCGAGGTGCCTGCTGCAGAGTATACAAGGCCGGACTGCAACCTAGACCACACCACACGCACGAGTACATAAACGGGGGGGAAAGGCCTAGAAGGTAGGTGTTGTCTTCAAAACTACAACCTCGTCCGGAACTTCTTCTCCAACCCATTATTATCACGCGAAAGATTATGCCGTCTGATCGATGCTAGGTAAGGACACATCACAAAAATGTTCTTCATCTGATCGAGATTTGCAAATTCTGACCTGGTTTGTCCCCAAACTATCCGGGTGGACGTACATGTCCATCTAAGAATCTGCTTACGAGTAGGTTACATACATAGATATAGGTAGACGAGTTAGGAAGACAAAGTGGTCGCATTAAATACTCCTCTACACATGCAGTTATACCCACTCACCCAATACAGAATGAAAGAATGAAGATATCCCGGCAGTTGCAGATAGGTAGCCCCGCGCCGAACCATGCAATCTAATGAGTAGGTGCAGCTGCATTATTGCTGACAGCAGACATATTACCTAGGTAGGTACTTACACAGAACTTCGGGCTGCGTTGTACTTAACTACACAAGAGGGAGTGCGCTACCACAGTAATACCTACATAGACTAGGTAGTCTGCATACCATTCTGATTAGCATGTGCCTGTCCCGGGCTGACATCTTTCTTAGCATCTCATCCCTCTAACCTAAAGTCTGGACCTACCTACTCGCATGGCCGAGTCTCACGGCTCAAGAGATAGATATCCGTGTTGCTGTATGTAAGTTGAAGCCGCTCTTGGGTCGAGAATGATGCTGGTGTAAGTGTTTACGTTTCGAATCTTATCCACGTGATATTTAATAGATTTGCCGGTTGATTTTCTACCAAGACAGATCGCATTGCAAATACTATCTACGTGTATAAATCAACCTGATGAGGGGTATAGATAGACGTGCTACTATGTAGATACATACTCGTCGGCGCAAAACAGGAACCGTCACATCGGGGGATCGGGTCTTTATTCATGTGCCAAATACCATGCATCCATTTAAACCCTTGTCCCGACCGCCCTGTTTCTTTTACGTCATGGTAGGGAAGGTACAGATCTGGCTATATTAAAGGGTCTGTTACAGTAGGATACTATATTTGCACTAACACTTCAACATACTATAATACACCTATCCAACCCAACATATAGTAAGAGCTGCCGCCTTTGTTTAATTCCTGTTTGCGTTTTTTTATCGCAGTACTTATTAATATACTACAATACTAAAGTTAATTATTTATATTTAAAATGTAACTTTAAAGGTTATTTTCGGCGTGCATCCTTTGCTGCTGCCCTTTGCTTTTGCTTTTTGTTTTAGCGTTTTTTTAGCTACGCTACAACATACATACCTTTAAAATTAAAAAAAGTAACTTATATGCTAAGTACTTATACTAACATACTTACATGCTTACAACAGCCTAGATCTTCTTTGCTAACAGCTTAAGTAAAGAAAACTAAAAAACTACATATATACACTACCTTTTTATTTTTTAAATTTATTATAACTAACGTTAAAAACGGGTTTAATTTAATTAATTTAAAAAATTTTAGCATATAACTTTGCACTAAACTTAGTAAACAATATTTAACGTATTTCTAAGCTAGCGTAAAAAAAAGCAAGTAAAGGAAACCTTATAAAGTAGTTATATTTAAAAGCAATTAAAAAAAACATAAAAACAAAGTTAATTATAATAAATCTAAGAATATTTTAGTAGTTTGTGTAGTAATTTCGCCTTGTCGGTAACGTAAGGCGAAGGAGGTTTAGCCGTGTAGTAAGGAAGGTACAGATCTGGCTATATTAGAGGGTCTGTTATAGTGGGATACTATATTTGCACCAACACTTCAACATACCATAATACACCTATCCAACCCAACAGTCAGGATACAATTTTAGCAATCTTATAGGCTTAAAGACTGCTTGGCATCCCACATTTCTAGTGTCCGTTTCTGGGGATCCCCACACCAACTACTTTACCACAGTGCATGACGAATTGTGGACATTATTGAAGGTATGGATTGACAATTGTACTGTTTTAACCTTCTGGACACTGTACAATACATCGTAACCCCTTTTCGACCTGATGCCTATCGCCTTGAATGTTGTTCTCAAAGCGCAAACCTCTCTGATCAATTGGCTGCAGTATCTTCATCTCTTTGAATTCCTCATCCCAGTACCTAGGTACTTGACACAGGTGGCTATGGTGGCTTTTAAGGCTAGGTATCTACCTTGTTTATTTTATGAACCTGTATTCCCCATGATCAGGGCTACTTACCTGTAGGTAGGTAGGTACCGTATTATAAAGATATTCAGCTGTCTCCCTACTTATGTTGCGTATGAATACCTAGGTAGCAACAACCATACTACCGTAGGCGCAAATGCGCTTCTATATCTCTTAAGCAACCACCCACCATCCTACTCTTATAAGATGACTGTGACATGTACTTACTTCCATCTTGCTGAATGGTACTATTCACGCGTCCACCAAAAACCGAAAGACCCATCTTCGTGAGACAATGTTTGGGGAGGAAGAGCCAGGAGAGGGGGATAGACCTGTATCAACGTGAGTTGCGCCTGCCCCCCCGAAGACCTACCGGGTGTGTTTGGCAATAGCGTAACCGGCATCGTCGTAAAATCGGCTTTTCTTCTCAGTTAGCAGATGAGATACTAGAACGTGTCGAAGTAATGGAGAGGATAGGCTGATGGCACAACCAACTACACCCACAGTGCCACAAGTGGAATATCAGCAAGATCTCGACTTCTAAACAATTCCTCGTAAGTGAGATTGAACCGTAGCACGGGCGGTGTCTCTGTTGCAAAGTCTCACATATTCAACGCTCCTGGTTTTGATTAACGTTGAAACGAGACAAGACGCAACGGTAAAGGTAGGAAGCTGAGCATAGGTAAGGTACTACGAGTAGTAATTCTTCTAAAGAAGTCACTATGCGCGCATGTCCTCATGTCATATACTAGGTACTTGTAGGTAAAGCTGGAACTTGTTTGTCCAACTTTCTAGGAAGTCACCACACTCTCATTTTCCAAGGGCAAGAACCCTACGGAATCACCACCTGCACCTTCAGGTCCACCCTGCAACTATCCAGAGTAAGCGATATAACTACAAATGTAATATGCCTCGTGATACACATGTACAGGTGTATACCTACTCATATACAGTGGTTCCCCTCGCGCGAATTTGGGAACCCCCTTTTCAGCGGTTACATTGGCGTCTTTTGTTCTAAATTTGTGTGGCCTGCAAGAACCTACTGAGACATTCCAAGTTATGCCTTACTTGCCCATATATATCTGGTGCCCGGGGTTTGGACGGGAGTGATTGCTTCACTTTGGGATTCCAAGTTGTCAAAGCAGTCGCAGTCCCGATTCCCAGAATAGGTAAAGAACGGGGCCTACTGCTATGAAGGCAAAACAAGATATTGTCTAGCTAGGTAGGTATGAACCTAACCTAGCGTCCAGTCGTCAAGGCCAGAGGGAACCATCCTGATTTCGGTACCATCCTTGTCACCCGTCAAACTTAAGCCCGAGATCGAAGAGACCTGTTCGAGGAGTACCGCCTGACGCCAAGTTCGCTCTCGTGCCCGCTCCGACCTAAATTTTGAACACAGCTTGATTGTTTCTTTGGCCCCGGACCCGTATTATCGAGGTTGTCAAGTTTAACCTCTTCACCATGATGTTTATAGGTGATTTGGGTCGCGATGTCGTCGGATTCTTCAGAGATGTCAAGGGTGTTGTTTGGCCGTCCCCAACTCGAGACGGCCAGTATAGATTCAAAGACCAGAGGCCTCATAGGAGTTCCATGAGCAGCACGACGCCCACCAACTCGCCCTGGAGACCCCGGTCCAAGGTCGAATGGCTTCATGTTCCCCGAAAACGAAACCGTTGGGCGGTGCGTCTGACGTGCGTTGCCGTTGTTACCTTTATATACTACCTCCCGCATCAATCTTTGACGGGACGTCTCTTCCCAACACCCCCCTGGCGGGAACCCCTTTTTGCTGTAGACTTTACAGCCCGGCCGAGCGAAGCCACAAACACACTCGCGGAATACAAGCATTTTGGTCCGATGTGTAACGTGTCGTCCCTAGACCTGCATCGCCCGTTTGACCCGGTCTGTCCAGACAAAGACACCATGTTGGAAGCCATGTCCTCAGGCGGCCGGATCGGAAGGGATGCGCCCTATATGGCCCGTGGTTGCGACATGCGTTGGTTCACGACGGGGGAAGCCTGTGAGATTTTGGGACGCTTTACCCAGGTAGCCATCATTGGCGACTCCATGTTACGGCACCTGATCGGGGCGCTTAACATCATAATCCGGGAGGATTTGGGTTATGGTGGTGTCACTGATTGGAACTTCAACCAGCCCGAAAAGTAGGAATCAGGTTGAATGGCAAGTTTGAGGGCTCTTTGCTGATGTGATACAGGGAGATGTGTTTTTGTAACGATCAGTTTGACGTCAAAGAATGCTCGGTCCAAGGTATTTACAAGACAGTAGACGTACTACGACACGATCCCAAGAGCCTGGCATGTCCCCGACTAATTCCTGGCTGGTCAACGGATTTGCGAAGTAAGAGCCCGCAAACCTAACTTTTGAACCCAGACTGGGAGGTTTATCGAGATTGCTAACGACGATGCAGTGGAACAAATGGTGCGTTATCCAATCGAAAAAGAAGAGCTTCGGCGGCTCTACACGGCCATGGATGGAAGGCTGTATTCGAGGAAAGCGTTTATTCTCGGGCATGGGTTATGGAACGACCTCAAAGTGGAAGATTCCAAGGCGTGGCTGGGAACGGTGCTCCAAATGATCGAATCGAAGCACAGGCATAGGATGCCTCTCGGAGCCCATCCCTATAGGAAGAACAGATCAGTTCTGCTGGTGACGCCCAACGCGGCGGGCGAAAAGAAAGACGACAAATATCTCGTCAGTCAGGGCAACAAAGCTCTGGTGCGATTCGAGCACGAAATGGGGAAAGAAGCAGCCAGACGTGGGATCGACCATCTGGGGACCTGGAACATGTCGATCCAAGCGAACCTCTACGACGGCGTACACATGGACATGAGGGGTAACCTCGTCAAAGCCATGATGGTATTGAACTGGCTGGACCAACTGTAGGCTTGAGGATTCGCGAAAATTATATTACCATGGTGCAAAGGTTAGATGCTCGATGGCATTTTGGTTCCTTATTTATTATTTCGTGTTTTTACATATCGCTGGTTTCTATATATCCAAGTGGGCATACATCATACATCTTGAACGGAAAGCCAGCGTAGGATCCTCTTTAGCTGGTTTCGTCAGTTGGCGGAGTTATGACTTACAAGCGCAAGGTATATTTCCAGCATCAGTTACCGGTAGAGTAGGTCTTTGCATCAACTACCTTGCTAGGAACATACGATTTACTGTTCCTCCAGTGCGCACGACGAAGGTCGTTTGTCTACCACGAAGTACATTACCAAGATTTATCCAGTACCTTGCTAGGAACATCCGATTTACTCTTCCCCCAGCGCGCACGACGAAGGTCGTTTGTCTACCACGAAGTACATTACCAAGATTTATCCAGTACCTAGTTCATGGTGATGATGAGATTCCTCATCCGTCTTTCGCCTTGCTTGGCTGCGCGATGCTGACATACATATATTCATTCGTAGAAGCATATAAGTATGACATATCATGGATGTATGAATATCTGTACGAGTAGGCGAACCGGAAGTTGCATCTACTTAGGTAGCTATGTCAGTTCCTGGTCCTCGGTTCGTTTGTTTGTTTGTCTGGTTGGTTGGTAAAATAGAATCCTTCAACACTAAGGTAGGTTAGGTGCCTTGTCAGTCAGGGGAATATGCGCACGTGTTTGATGGGGTTTGATTTGATCTACCCCCGCTTCTCTTGCCGACGACGATCTTTTTATGTAGAGTATCGAGATTGATTACTGTAGACTAGAATAGGTCGCAGGTTGGTCGTAGATGGATATCGTAGATATGTACATGTATGATCGATCGTAGGCCGCATTTTTTTTGGGCTTGTTTTGTCAGGTTAGATAGACTAAGGTAGGTAGTATGTAGGTGCCTATGTAGGTGTCTGAAATAAGGACTAACCTAGATTATGTAAGGTACTGGTAGGTAAAGTAGTTTGAGTCGATGATACTGGTTAGGTAGGTTAGGTAGGTTTGGTGGTCCCCTTTTTTCCCCATCTTTTCTTGAAAACATTTAGCGACGGGGAGAAGATGGTTAGATGATCTATTTATTTGTAATATTATAATATCAATGACATGAATACCTACATTAAGAGACCGGTAAGAGAAGTGAAAATAATAAATAAAGTTATAATAGATATATAGGTATATATTTGACCGCAACAAAACCTCGCGCGCAAAAGAACAACAGAGCAAGGGAAAGAGAAAGAGAAAGAGAAAGGAATCAAGACTCCAAGAATCCCCCAGCATAAGCGGTATTTCCAAAATCCTCCATATTCACCTCTCCCAAATCGCCGGCTCCCCATCCCATCGTCATGGTAGCCCATAAATCATGATGTTGCATGGTAGTATTTGTAGTGTGCTGTTTCGTACCGGTATCTTGTTGGACGACGAATCCCATACCGAGATTGTTGTTAGATGCATGTGTAGATAATGAGCTGATATCTAACCCCGTAGATGAGGAAGTGCCATAGTCTTCGTCGGTAGCGTGGTACGAGCCAGAGTCTGGATGAGAAGAATCAGGAGCAGGAGCAGGAGCAGGTTGTCCAGCCCACAAGGGAATATATTGATCCAGGCTTCCGTTCAGCATGGGACAAGTAGATCGCAAATCCCTGGCGGCCCATTCCCCTCGCGCAGCTGCCGCGGCGGCCGCCGCCGTGGACATGGCTTCTAGCGCGGCGCTCTTCTCGGCGTATTTGGTGATGACGGAGCGGAGGACGACTTTGATGGCGGAGTAGGTATCGCTTCTTTTCTTCTTTTTCGTGTCCTGGTTCTGGTTCTCTTCTTCTTCTTCTTCCGAAAAGGCCGCTAGGTTCTGTAATAGCTGGCCAAAGTCTAGAATCTTCCGGCCGTTTGCTACGTCGTAGTCGCGACAGATGCTGACGAGAGGAAAGGACATGCGGTAGCCCAGTACCACGAAGATGACGAAGCGGCCGTAATCGGCCGTGCAGAAGGCGCTGAGGGTCGTGGCCGGGAGGGAGGCGATGTGGTCTAGGGCCTGACGGACTTTTTGTGCGGCGCATAGGATGCGGTGGGATGTGGTCGTGTCGTTGATGTCTTTGACCGGGTTGGACTTTGGTAGACGCATTAGTCCTGGGGCGAGGATGAATATTTCTACTAGGAGGGTTGATAGGAGGATATTTGCTGTAAGAAGAAAAGAATTCAGTCAGTCAGTCGACCGGATATAATAATAATAATAATAATAAAAGTACGAGTTAAGAGAAAAGCGAGCGAGCGAGCGAGCGACCTTACACGAAGAGGCGTATTTCTCGGGAATCCTATCTTTGAAATCGCGGAATTGCGACTCTAGACCGGCGCGTATGAGATCCCGCTGCATCGCGCTCTGGTTATCCCGGAAGCCGCGGTCAAAGTTCCGCTGTACTTCGACGACCTCCTCGTGGACGTATTGGAAACGTACGAGCCAGACGAGGATGTGGTCTTCGTCTCTATCGCTCCCACGTTCCAATGCTTCGGCACATCGGGCAAGTTGTGGACTGTAACGTAGTGTAGAAGATTTGGCCCAGGTCGATGCGAATCTATGGTAATTCTCTTACGTTAGTGTCCTCTTCACTACAGCAGGCAACCGAGGAGGACGGGGTGAAGAGGGTATAGGGGAAAAAAGGGGTTTGATAATATCTTACGTAGATATGGTGTAGAAACAGGCCAATAGAGCACGGAGGTTGTCCAGTTGGGCCGTTCGCTGCATGGGTGGTGCCGAGCGTAGGTCGAAATCGGGTTCTTGGTCTAATTCGAGGTCGTGGACTATGTCGACGGCCATCTTCATGTATTGATATGTCTGCTTGTTTCTGGGCCGCAGGTGAAATGGGTACCTATGATGTTTACGTCCGTTAGTCGATGTCAGTCGCATGGATTTTTTCCGTCTCGGCCTGTTGAAGTACTATATTTTCCTTCTCATCCACTGCCTAAATTTCAAAACCACCCCCCCAAGCTGCCTCGAAAACCGCAACACGTATGATAAGAAATATAGAGGAATAAAACTCACCAGGTACAATAAATCAACAACCCCTGGAGCAGCTCCAACGATCTCTCGCCGCCAGCAACGAACTTGATACCAAAGACCTTGCGGAATTCCTCGTCATAAAGACTATGACCCTGTAGATTCGTCGAACAGCTCGTGACGGCAAGAATGGCCAGCAAGACAAAAGGAGCTTTTCTAGCTAGGGACCTGACGTCCTCATCTTCGGGTAATACGAGGAAAGGCATCTGCGACAGCATATTCCGGAACAAATCGAGCAATTTCGATGCATTCTCGAGGTTAAACTGGGGTTTAATGCCGAGATCTAGCAATGGCTTGGACCTTTTCGGAGCAGCTTCCGATACAGACGACGATTCGGTCCCGGAGATGGATGGGGACATGTTGTTGAAGCTAAAGGCTTTTTGCTTGGACTCGATGATTGGTGTAGGATTCATATTGTTGTTGTTGTTGTTATTGTTGAAGGGTTGTGTCTCACCGCCCAAGACTTCTTCGTCCTCGTCGTCGTCATTGAGCACGAGATCCTCTAATAACTTTTCGTGTTGCTGACGCAGTTGCTCAAAGTCGTCACTTGGTTCCTCCACCACTGGCATATCAAAATCGATACTGAATGTCTTGCTTGGGCCTGGCGGAGGATGGCCGGCTACGTCGGCGTCTCTATATTTAAGTTGGGCGTGTGAATAGGTGAAAGATGGACTCGGTTATGGGGTCGAGAGAGTATGTGATAATAACAAGAGATGAGAGATAAATAATAAAGAACACGAGAGGAGGAGGGAGAGAGGGAGGGGTATGTAAAGCTAGGGTTTTAGCAAACTTACGCTCGTATGGAGTTCTTGGGCCGTCTAGTCCGCGGACCGGTCCGGAATATACATTCCCGTTTGAACTCGGAGCATCTGAATGATTACTCACGGTTTGTTTGTTAGTATACAAATATCTCCTTGTATGGTCGGATGAAAGACATATTCCTCCTTATCATCAAAAACCATACATACCTCTTGCAAATACCGGGCTGCGGCCCCGACTGACACCTCGTCTTGGCAGCGCGGCAAGCTTCGCAGGCGTAGCTCATCTTCTGCCTTGGCTGATGTGTCTTCTGCTCCATGACTGACTGACTGTCTTTTCTCCCAACTGTGTGAGAGAGAGAGGTGGGAAGAGATTGTTAAACCGAAAGGCACAATTGGAGCTTTCTGAAACGTCTCAGCTCGTGCTCATAGGCAGGCGCGTCCGTCGATTTTTGATTGTGCAGATAAAGTATACCTACTAGTCTTCTTCACGACAGCCGATTCGCCATAAGGCTAGTATGAGAATAATGGATGAGTAATGGCCGATGCTGCTTTGGAGCTAGAAAATACGGTATACTCGTACTCACCCAAGGTCAAGTCGTACCTAGGCCAGTCTCTAAAAAAGATGATCAATTATTCATTTACAGACATGTCCCGAATTGATTTTGTTACTTCAAGGTAGCGAGATTGACTCGAAAGAGGTGATGTTTTTGTGTGATTGTATCAGCAAAATCGTGACATGTCCAAGGAAAGTTCCGGTGTGGCCCGGCGTTATGCGTTAATGAGGATACGGTCGCGTCCCCACTTTGTATGTAAGGCACCTAACCTTCTTCATCCTCCGTACGGGCCCGGACTTGCTTTTCCTTGGTTTTTATACTATTGAGCCCCTGAATTCATACATATTCATATGAGAAACAAGAACTGCGCCTTTAATACACTGGACTTGGAAGTTTCTTGGGTTATTTCAAATACCTGACGCTCAAAATGATATGTACATCCACATATGTCGTGTTTGGTACGCCGAGTACGGCCCGGGCCAACTGGCAACCACTACTGTGTATATAGAAGATGGCGACAGCCAATGTCCAGAGCCCTACGGCGTGCGTACATGAACCGAAACTGGAAAAAGAAAGGAAAAGAAAGTATTTGGGATATATACCATATAATAGCCTCTACCGCTTAAACGCCCGAATCTCCCTGTAATCCAAGCATAACTCCATGCATCATCGGTTAAAACTTAACCCTTAACCTAACGCCTCAAAGATTGCTTTCCCAACTGCGTCTCTCATAACAGATCAAAAAAAGGAAGAAAAAAAGAGTGTTGATTGAGATTCCTACATCTCCTCTCCTCCCGCCTTTTTACCCTCTTTATTTCGTAGACAAAACAACACCAAGCGCGACACCCACTGCGACAAGAACAACGAGGGTACATATACCCGCGATAATCTTTGCTTTTTTCGAGAATCGTCTGCGTTTCGTCTTCGGCTTCGACTTCAGCTTCGTCGTCTCCACCGCCATCTGTTTTTCCCGCGTCCCGACAGGACCATAGGCATTACGCTCGACATCCTCTTCGTCATCATCATCATCGCTATACCACCATCCCGACCGCTGTTCCCCTGGGGCATGGATAGGCGTGTGCGAGTCCGCCATGCTGACGCGCGGTGAGGCGATGTAGGAGTCGTCGGGGCCGAACTGACTTGTCGAAGATACCGATTCCTTGTTCGCTACATGGTGGTGGTGATGGTGGCCGTATGAAGACCCCTGAGACCGATGGACGTAGTGCTGTGTATGTGTATGTGCCATGGACGGCTTCTGCAGAGGCCAGTCAACTTGTTCGGTCCCGGCGTGCACAACTGCTGGTAAACTGCTGACGCTTCCGGCTGCTCCTCCTCCGATGTTGTTGTTGTTGTTATTCGCTGCAAAAAATGGCCCCACTGGATTGGATAATGCCCTGCTCCTGCTTTGTGGCAAGCTGGGACTTCGCAATCGGGGTACCTGTATCTGGACCTGGATTGCCGGCTGTTGTTGATGTGGTTCCTCGACGAGCGGCGTGGGCTTCGGAGTCGCCTCATCCTCTAAATACGCGTCGATACTCGTTTGTGCCCCGGGACCGCCATAATCACCGGCTTCCGGAACTGGCAACCCTGGAAGAACGGATGACCAACGGGTCATGGTCGGTGTGCGAGGCGAAGAAGAAGAAGTAGCAGCGGGCACGACTGTGCTCGTAGTCACTTGTGAATATATCGAGCTTACCGGACGTGCTGGTTGTCCGCTCGCTGTTGGAGTTTGTAACGAGATTGGCGACACTATGTCGACGGGACTTTTCCGTTGTATAATTCCTTCCTCGCTGTGTGGCGGCATAGGGAATAATGAAGGCGAAGGTGAGATAGGTGTTGGATTTGCCGCCGCCGCCGTTTTCGTTGTCGTCATGGAAGAAGATGAAGAAGAAGAAGTCGTCGTCGTCGTCGCAGGCGTTTCCTCCACCGCTGCAAGTTCCTTTCCCGAGGAAAAAAGAGGCATGGGTACCAGTGGAGAGTTGCACTTAGTCGGTACTCTCGACTTTAACCTATCCAAATCTGATCTTTTCGAAGCAGAGGATTTGCGAAGATGGTGTTTTTGTTGTTGTGTTTGTGGGTAGTTCTGGACCAAGACCTTGGGGATGATAGGAGACTCGGTCATCTCGCCATCATCCTGTGGGAAATATCCCAAAATCAGCATCGTGAAATATACACCTCAATAGTTTGATTGATATCGGGATAAAAGCAAACGTACCCGACTAAGGTTAATATGTGTGTTATTCATGGTTAAATTGATCCTCCCACTTAACCACACTCTTCTGTTTGTTGTCGCGAATTTCCCTTCCCGCGTTTGATATTCCTTTCCCTTCTTCTTCTTCCTTTTCTTTTGTGGGTTTTTTTTTTTACTGTGACGAAGGTGAGCCCGTTTACCACGACAGAAAAAAATCAAATTCTACGACGACGAGGTGAAGAAAAAAGACCAGAGAAGAAACTCAAAGCAAACCCCCAGCCCTAGCTGGCTGGCTAGGGGCGGGGATGCATAGTCTTTCTATACCAACCCATCAAGCCGATCATCATCCTCATTCTTATTTTCGTTTCTGTCCTACTAAACATTTTGGTAAGACGGTGACATCGTGAATTCCTTCCAAATGTGTTTATAATTAGAAACCAGCAGAACCCACCCCTTATGTCATCTCCTAACCCCCTTTAGGTAGCTGCACACCTTGGCTCAAACCAAATCCAGTTAGACAACCGGCACAAGCTTCAGAAGTTCAAGGGTTGCCAAAGTCTCGTCTTTGCCTAATGGCGCAAGTCCCTTGTGCTCATGTGGCTTTTTGTCCAAATAATTGCCTATTTTAGACAGGTAACGTGGGAGATCTTTTTTACCTTCTTCTACTTACCTAGTGAGTATCGTCTATATCTTTCTTTTTTTATACACTTCCCCCTTCATTGCACGTGGTTGACCTATATTCGATCTTCACTGCTGTTCTGTGCTGTCGCCATTCTTTCTAGCTTAGCCTCACCTAGCTAGCCTCTTTATAGAAAGTAGGTATGCTGAAGAAGAAACTAGGCACCTAGGTAGTAGTAGTAGAATATTAACGTCTATCTTAGGTGGGTCAGGCACTCTAGGTAGGCAGGTTGGAGTCTGGACAGATAGTTCCCGCCGATTAAAACCAAGACAATCATTAGTCTACATAGAGAATCAAAATATAACCTTTTTGACGTCAAGAAATCATCTATTAATATTCTATAGGAATAGACTCGGCACCTTTTACGTAGCCTACCTACGTCTACCTTGAAAAATTCCTACATCTAAGGAGTTCCCTACTTAGGGCCTAATACTCAACGCCAGCGTGCAGATCGCAACGCAGCGTTTTTTGCCCAAGTATTCCAAAGAAAAATAACTTGACTTGCTACCTACATACATGTATACCTATACCTACTACCTATACCTGCTACCTTTTCTTATTAACCTAGGACTTATATACACCTTATTGCAAACATACATTTTAAAGTACCTAGCAAAAATAAATATACGTAGGCCGGCCTACTTATACGTAGGTGCTACTTATGTTAATAACAATTAAAGTCATTAATCTAAGAGGTACATGCTAAGGCGATGTACCAAAAAATCATGTAAAAGGAGGGATCTAATGTGTACTAAGTAGAGAAACTCTATAGATGTAGGAATTTTTTAAGGTAGACGTAGGTGGGCTACTTTTACGTATAACATCAAACCTAACGCAGATCCCTGATACAACCCCGCTAACCTTACAGACCATCTTATTTAAGTAGGCAACTTCCAAATATGAGGTACCTAGTCTAGATAGTCTAGTCTAATCTATCTAACCTTAGAAGAAGATAAAAAGCACCAAAGAAGGAAGAAAGAAGTACGACGTTACCTGCCTCTCTAACGACAACCTCTCACCTGACCCTACAAGTGAGTAACCTAAGTAAGTGCTTTAGATATCCTAGAGTGCCTAACCTAAGTAGATAGTGGCAGTGTATACCTACTTTATATACTTTACCTATTTCTTATCGGCAACACTGCCTTAAAGTTATTTCCTTTGTGCAGAGGGAGTTCGCACCTCGTATTTGCAGGTGTATACAGCATAGAACCAACAGGTTAATCCTATCTAACCCCTTTATTTAAAGGGCTGTTTCTAACACCTGTAGCCTTCTGATTGGCTAGGTCCTATTACATGAACGTCCCGTGTAACAGCCTCCACATCCCACACCACCACCTTTAACCAAGGTCTACCCCTTACGCTACAACCCTGCTCCACATCCGCTGCCAAGGCTAAAAAGTAACATTTGTTTGTTAGGACTCTATATAACATACAAGGTCAATCTCTAGCCCTCGCAGCGGGCGCGCAGCATAGTTATGGCCCTTGGTCAACAAAGTGTGTGCCAATTAACCTTAAACCCCCTACTAACCAAGCTAATCTACAGAGTAGGCTATTCCCAGGTCCATTTCCAAGGTCCGTTTCCAAGGCTCTGTTTTCAAAGCTGTTTCCAAGGCTTTGTTTTCAAAGCTCTGTTTCCTGTGACGGCCGCCCTATGCCGAGAGCAGGGATCCTGATGGCCCGAGCTTCTAGATGGGACTTCATCAGAGATCTTGTTAGATCCAACAGGTCATAAGACAACAAGAATTAATATAATGCCTACACAGTAGAAGTTATATAGCTATAGTAAGGACTACTATAAAGAAAAAAGTCCTCTTATAAAAGGTTTCTTTTTACTTATTTAGTATGTACAAATTTTGTAAAGAAAAGAAGTTTTATTTTTTTATGCGTATATTAATTAATATATATAATTTAGCTATTTATATTAGTTTTAATAATTAAAAGTTTTATATTGCTTATTATTATTATTAAAGCTTAATAGTATAGCAACTTAGCAATAATAGTATTAGCTAATAAAATT